>JMFS01119198.1:0-17706 GCA_000699545.1 Podiceps cristatus | reverse complement strand
CTACAGTTCTTGTTGCTGGTGGGGGTCGCGTCTGCTTTTAATCCTGTCAGCGACTGCTGAGGAAAAAATGTGGTAGCGGCCTTGTTAAAAACGTGCGGGGGGCTATTCTGAGCGCTGGTTGTTTTACAAGGCTGTGAGCCTCCCTTGCGTGCTACCTTTGATAGGGCAGACAGAGCCGAATATGTTTTCTCAGATAAAAACATTCCTTTTCACATGTTGCTGTGCCCTAAGTGAGAGACGCTGTAAGCAAAATTTGAAATCACGCTATTTATTTTTTTTTATCTATCTTTACTAAGGCCAGAATTTAGTAATATGAATTATACTGTGCCATTAAACGTGTCCTCTTTAGGATGTGAGAGAAGCAAGTTGTATCTCCATCCCCACCTCCATAGATGTACAGTAGGATTCTTAGGAATATGCCTGTTTTATTAAAGTACAGCAGTGTAACGTCATAAGTGCATTTTAAGGCATAGCTACCAAGGAAGTGCTCACATTTAAGTTAGCAGGTTAATATTGTTTGATATGGAATTCCTGAGTAGGACTCTTATTTATGGTTATTCATACTCTTTGACCAGCTAAGTCGTGCCTTCTGGCAGCTTGCCACAATTTGTTTTCTGGAATCTGCTCGTGTGAGAGAATGGAGGGACTTTTCTAATGTTACTCTAACCATCTTTGAGGATGAATGAACTGTGTTTTTAGCTTTTGGAGCCGTTTCATTGATATGTTTGTAACTAAGTGATTTTCCTGAAGCATGTCAGAGCTTTTGAGGTCTTAAACTCTTCTGTGTCCCTGCAGGAGGATGCTCGTGATCTGGATGCCTATACGTTAGCCAAGTCTTACTTTGATCTAAAGGAATATGACAGGGCCGCTTATTTTCTGCGGGGCTGCAAGAGTCAGAAAGCGTACTTCTTGTATATGTACTCTAGATACCTGGTAAGATAGAAAGAAAAGTTGTCTTTTAGCACTGAACTCTCCTGCTTTCTACCCCTGCCTGGCATACCTTGTTTTCTGCCTGTTATATTCCAAGTGACCACCTAGAAATTCTAATTTAAATGTTTGGAGGGAAGTGAAATAGGGGTGTTCTTTTTGGAACTGCAATGTTTGCGAAAACTCAGTTTGCATACTGCTGCTAGCATTGCAGCAAACGTCAGGAATGTGGTATTGTAATGTAATCTTGGTTTCCCTCTGTTTTCCTCAGTCAGGAGAAAAGAAGAAGGATGATGAGACAGTGGATAGTTTAGGTAAGTCTCTGGTGTCAAGGAACACAAGACAATATAATGAAGCTTCTTCATGTAAATCATCTTGGTTTTCTGGCTTTCCTTTCAAGTTTTGGATAATAGTGTGCTGTAACACTGTTTCCTTCATTCTCTCTCAATTTGTTGGCTTAATACGGGTTAGAGATTTTCATCTATTAGTTCTTCTGTTAAAGCAGGTGATCTCACTTAAGTTACTTTCTTTTAAAAAGAGGAAAATAATCACAGGTTGGAAATCCTTCAGGTCATGTCAGTGATGATTCTGAATAAACCCCGAACTTCATAATTGCTATGGTAAGACTCTTGATTGAAAGCTAGCTGTTTGACTTTCTCTTCATGCAGGACCTCTGGAAAAAGGACAGGTGAAAAATGAAGCTCTACGAGAACTGAGAGTTGAGCTCAGCAAGAAACACAAAGCACGGGAACTGGATGGATTTGGCCTTTATCTGTAAGTGTCTGCATGTATTTCTAATGCACTCACGTGTATTTGTGTGGATATGCAGAGTTTTACAATTCTATTAACCTGATAACTTTCTTCACAGGTATGGTGTCGTGCTGCGGAAGCTGGACCTGGCAAAAGAAGCAATAGATGTGTTTGTTGAAGCTGCACATGTCTTACCTTTGCACTGGGGAGCCTGGCTGGAACTTTGCAACTTGATTACAGATAAAGAGATGGTAAAACTTGGGAGATGTCAAGATGTGGTAATAAATTCCAGAGTTTAACTGGATTCAGTAACCAATGATTCAGGTGCTGCAAGATTGATTGTCTCCCACTGCTTTATTCTGTGAGACTCTATCAGTCAAGGCAATCTAAGATTGTAAATTATATTGTTAAAGCCTCTTTTTCTTCAGTTGCTTGCCATGCTGTAGCTTTAGAATCTTTATACAGGCAGGGCTAATTTTTTATCATTCACACACAAAATGGTTTAAGAAATGACTAATTCTTATATTCTGAAGTAGCTGTCAGCAGGGTTATTGCTTTGTCACATGGAGGAGATCCTCCTAAGATACACTTTTTTTTTTTTTCTTTAGTTCTAGTTCCACAGTTCTTGAGCACTTGTGGTGGCCTGAAAGGATATATAGAACCACTGCTTTTAAAACTAAAGCGCTAAAGTAGGTGTTCCGCTTGTCACATACAAAGCTGCACATATGAGATGAACTGTATTAAAGAACTAAACTGAGACATAAAAACAAAGTAGATTGGGTTTATTTATGGATGGAATTTTATGAGACCACTCCTGGAATTCTCCAGTCAATTCTGGCTGGTGGAATATTTGAAAAAGTAGAGGTGGCACAGAAGAGAACATTACTAATTTGTGGGTAAAGAGAAATGTGTTTTTAATGAGATTATTTGGAGTCTGTTCGCTTAGCTGATCAAAAATAGTGATATAGTATTGATGTTCAAACATAGGAAGAAAGTACAGTCTTTTGAAGGACTTCTGAATTTAATGGAGAAATAAGGCCAGTGGCCGAAGCAGAAGTCAGGTGCTGTCAGGTTTGAAGACAATAATTTCTTCACCGATCGACCAAGTGAAATTCTTCTGCAATTTCAGCATTGGTAGGAACCGATTGGGAGTGACTAAACAGAATTATGTGGTCCATATTGTACTACTTTTTAGACTGAATGTCTTAATGCTCCTTTCCTGTTTCAATATTCTCACTTTATAGGCATTATCTAGTCTGTCTTGTGGAAGAACTTGGTAGTAATTCTTGGTCCTAATACTGCTCTTTTGTAGCTGGTGTTATGGTTTAAGAAAGCGATTGCAGGAAAGCTTCCTACCTCAAGACCATCTACTAAATCATGGGAGGGAAGATAATGGATTCTTTGCCACAGATGGCCCTTAGAATACTACTGATTGTCATCTCTTCCTCCTCTTCTTTGGTTCTTGCTAGTTGAAGTTCCTGTCCTTGCCAGATACATGGATGAAAGAATTCTTTCTTGCACACATTTATACAGAGCTTCAGCTGATAGAGGAGGCTCTGCAGAAGTATCAGAGTCTCATCGATGCAGGATTTTCCAAAAGCACTTACATCATCTCTCAGATTGCAGTTGCCTACCACAATATCCGAGGTCAGTGACACTTACTAGCTGGTAGGAATGAGCCTCTTAATGCAAACTTGGCATTTATACTGAAAGAGGGGAGATACAGACTAGATATAAGGAAGAAATTTTTTACGTACAGAGTGGGTGGTGAAGCACTGGAACAGGTTGCCCAGAGAAGTGGTAGAAGCCCCATCCCTGGATACATTCCAGGACAGTTTGGATGTGACTCTGGGCAACCTGATCTAGTTGCAGATGGTCCTGCTTATGGCAGCGGGGTTGGACTAGGTGACCATTAGAGATCCGTTCCAGTCCGGGTTATTCTATGATTCTGTGGTCTGCTGTTCTTTCTTCAGATATTGACAAAGCTTTATCCATCTTTAACGAGCTAAGGAAACAAGATCCTTACAGGATAGAAAACATGGACACTTTCTCCAACTTGCTATACGTAAGGGTAAGCGCTCTTTCTATTGCCTGTCTGTGATGATGGTATTTATCAGAGGTATGTGAAACACTGGCAAAGCAGCTGGTGCCTCTCTGAACGTAGACGTCCAGCTTCTGCTTTCTGCTTCACAAAGTGCCCAGGTTTTCTGTGAAATTGTAACATACTCCTTTTCTCATTGCTTTCATTTCTTTTTTTCACTAGAGCATGAAGCCTGAGTTGAGCTACTTGGCTCACAATCTCTGTGAGATAGACAAGTATCGTGTTGAGACCTGCTGTGTAATTGGTGAGAGTCAGTTTTTTTACATGTTCTTGTGCTGTCTGCAGGCTGTGCAAGGAAGTCTTAGAAACAGTTGTGAAAATTATCAGCCAGCAATGCTATCAAACCCACTTGATGAATGTGCATTCAGGCAGCCTAAAATGCTGACTGAATGACAGGGTACCCTCTTCCTTCATTTCTTTCTGAAAGAGCTGCTGTAATACTATCAGTGCAGAAAGGACTTGAAAATATCATTATGAAGACCCAAGTACCTGATAATCCCTTTATTGTCTTGAAACTCCAATGGAAATCATTGTGTCAGGACCAGGAAATTAATTTGTTAGAGCATGACACAAATTTTAGGGACCAGGAGATGGGATCTTAATTGACTGGTACAACTGGAAAAGGATTGACCACTGGAGAACAGACTGCTATTAGGTCTCCTGAGGTTTGAATCAGATCTGCCTTTAATAGGACTCTCTATAATTTAAGTGAGGAGGTAGTAGATAATACCTCTTCCATCTTTTTTTTTTTTTTTTTTTTTTTCCCAATTTTTTTTTTTTTTTTTTTTGTTTTTTTTTTTTTTTTTTTAATTTATTTAAATATTGTGACTTTTGCCTTAGGGAATTATTATAGCTTGCGTTCCCAGCATGAAAAAGCAGCACTCTATTTCCAGAGGGCCTTGAAACTGAATCCTCGTTATCTGGGAGCCTGGACACTTATGGGACATGAGTATATGGAAATGAAGAACACATCTGCAGCTATCCAGGCTTATAGGTATCACTCACGTACTGCAGTGTTTGAGGCTGCATACATAAGAATCGATGTAGTATCTTCTGTTTTTTGCTGAACTCTGTCTTGGTTTTGATCTTACCTGCTTTCTGACTAATTCTTCTCCTTTTCTTTGACAGACATGCAATAGAGGTGAACAAAAGGGACTACAGAGCATGGTATGGCTTGGGGCAAACCTACGAAATCCTCAAAATGCCATTTTACTGTCTCTATTACTACCGACGGGCCCACCAGCTCAGGTAGAATTGAGAATGGAGCCGTGTATATTGGTGTTCACTCTGATGTGGTTGCTACTAAGGAATTTACACACAGGAACTAAGTTGGGGAAGGAAGAACAACATCAATGCTATGTGCTTTGTGCAGTTGCACTATTCCAAATCCTTTTAGTTGTATTAGTTAACCATTAACAAAGACTTTGTCAGTTAAATGCTAAGGAATGCTGGTCAGGCGTATAAGTGATGTTTTATGTAACAGAGAATGACAGATGCTGCCAGGTGTAGATTATTTCTCCCCCCCGCCCCACCCCATCCTGAGATCAGCTGTGTGTCTATTAAACTACATTTAGGAATTGCTCTTTTACAGACCAAATGATTCTCGTATGCTGGTTGCTCTAGGAGAATGCTATGAAAAACTCAATCAGTTGGTGGAGGCTAAAAAGGTAAGTGGGCACTGATGTGTGGAGGAAGACATTAGGATGTCTCCCAGGACACTGGATGGAGCCACAGCAGTATTGTGTAGCTAGTGCTACCAGGTGTGCACTCGAAGTGCACGCAGCATGTTGTTAGAAGCTTATTGAAAGCATTTCTGTGGCAGTTACAACTGGGGAAGTTCTGCTGCAGTGTAACTAGCGCAGCTGATCAATAAAAAGAGTTGTCTACAGATGATACCTGCCCCTTTGCTGGAAAGCCATATACTTTTCTGTTTCTAACTTGCTTGCGTGAGTCATGAGCTGGAGTCGTTTTTGTGGTGTCTTTGACTGACTTTCCTTCCTTGACAGTGCTATTGGAGAGCTTATGCTGTGGGAGACGTGGAGAAAATGGCACTGGTGAAACTAGCAAAGTGAGTATGTGTTACCACTGAACTGTCAATACTGTGTTAAATGCAACTAGCACTTTGATACCTAAGGATAAAATACTAAATGTAAAGCAAGTGGAATTGCTGTTATGTAGTTTTACTTTTGGAACTGTGTGATATCTGGTGTCTGTAGTGACTGCAAATTCTGGTGTCCATCTTTAACAGTAAATTTCCCTCAGGATAAGTAGAGGGAATCATAGCATAATGTGGGTTGCAAAGGACTTCTGAATCCTGAGGTGATTTGAGCAGGCAGTGCTAGCAATTGTATTTGTTGTATTGAAACTTAAAGCAGCCTATGATGGTAGAAGATGTACGAAATTGTAGATTGTTTGGTTTGGGTTGTTTATTTGGGTTTTTTTTAAGGCTTCCCTAGTATATGGTGGTGACATTGGGGAATGGTCTAATGTAAAATAAATGTGAACGCTCTGACATGAGCACTAATTTTTTGGTGGGGATAAAGTAATGTAAAGTAGAAAAAGTGAAGGGTAAGGAAGAAGGCAAGTAAAAGGTGAAGCTGCTGTACAAAAACTACTTTTGGGATGTAGCGGGAGAAGGAGGAGCACTGGAGGAAATAGCCAGTTAGAAAAGGATGGCAAAAATCTGATAAAAGCTTTAAAATGTAATAGAGTAAGCAAAGGTTGCTGCTTTGGTTGTCACTGCTTCTAGCAGCTAGTATCTGACTGGCTTCCTTCCTGGTAGCGTAAATGTTCTCAGGCTGGATCATCTCTGTCCATGAGAGGCAGTACATGGTGCATGTCTTACAAATTCTGAAGGAAAAGACCTGGCTTTAGTCCAGGCCAGGCCGAGTAGGTGCTTCCTCATAGACCAAGAACGTCTTTGACAGTGCAGTCTTGTTCTAGTGGCCCATTTTTCTCCTTTTCTAGGCTGCACGAACAGCTGAATGAGTCTGAACAGGCAGCTCAGTGCTATATCAAATACATTCAGGATATCTATTCCTGTGGGGTAAGATGATACCTTGGCCATAAAAGAAGTAAACGCGTAGAGGCACTCTTGGAAGGCGCTGACAGATGATGTTTCCCCCCCTCACTGTAGGAGATAGTGGAGCACCTGGAGGTCAGCACTGCCTTCCGTTACCTGGCCCAGTACTACTTCAAGTGTAAGCTCTGGGATGAAGCCTCAGCATGTGCTCAGAAATGCTGTGCATTCAATGATGTGAGTAGTTGTGCAAACTTTGGTGTTTCTTTCCCAGATCTATGACTTTGATCTTCCTTCCCCTCAGAGTAGCAGGAATCCTTTATTGGAGGAATGAGGGCTGTCTGCCATGCAGGTCACATCCTGAGTGGTGGATTGCCTGATTACTAATGCTGCTTATGAATGGCTAAAATAATGGAATATGGTGTAGATAGTAAAATTGAAGCATGTCTCATTGGTGTTCACTAAATAAAAGAATTTGAGGCTCCACACGGCAGTCTTAAGACTGCTGAAAATCTCGATGGTGAGGAGGTGATTAAATGGTTGCAGGCTTCCACACACTGTAGTGACGGTACTCGCATAACTTGGGTTTTTTTCATCTTCTGTGTGTAGACAGTGCAGAAGATAAAAAAGTACTTGGGTTTTGTATGTGACTCTGTATTCTGAGATGTTCTTTATCTGTAAGTGGACAGTTTTGGATTTTTAACTTCAGCCTAATGGTAGACATTAGCCATGAGTGCAGGGCGTTTGGCCTATCCTTGACAAAGCTGTCTGGAACTGGAGAAACTGAATTCAGCTTATTTGAATCTTCTCCAATCTACTTTTTGCTGGAATATATAGACAGCTTCAGTGGTTGATGAAATACCCGAGTAATGTGCAAATTGGGTGAGTAAAAGGAGGAAAGACTAAAAAATGTGAGAGCAGAATAAAAAAGAAATAGTTTTTATAACTTGCAGTCTTACAGAATGGCAAACTACTATTACTTACACTGCTTGCATGCTGAATTTGACCCAGAAACCACCAATCCATAGGTGCATTGTTATTTGGTGTTTTTTTTTTTTTTTTTTTTTTTTTTTTGTTGTTGTTTTTGGTTTTTTTTACAAATTATTTTCAGACTAGAGAAGAAGGAAAGGCCCTGCTCCGGCAGATCTTGCAGCTTCGCAACCAAGGAGAAACATCATCCACAGATATTGCTGCTCCCTTTTTCCTCCCTGCATCATTGTCAGCCAACAACACTCCCACACGTCGTGTCTCCCCGCTCAATCTGTCTTCTGTAACACCGTGATCAATGCTGATACTTCTAAACCGTGTATTGAATGTGACATTGCAAATGGGGCTTGCAACCACTTCTTTCCAGTGAAATTTTTACATTCATTGTTGCTTTCACGTGAAGGGGAGGAGTTATTAGAGCCCACAGCTGAAGACAGATGTGCCCCAACAGGCAAAGGTACAGCTTATGTGAAAGTGCCTATGCTGAGATGTGAGAACCTACCGTACTTCTCAGCAAGTCATTCCAGTCAGAGGGCAGACATGTTCCAATACACTGGACTACTCCTAACTGAGCAATTGCAAAGACTTTGTCTGCTTGAGTTAAAATATATTTGAAATTTGATTCTGCCCTGTTACCTCTGGTCTTTTCTGAATTTCTTTGGATGACTTCTTAGTGGTATCATGGCTGTCTGTTACCTGCCTGGCTACTTAAGGACCTTTGCTTGTCTCGAACTAGACAGAAGATGTTCCTCTAAAGCAGTAACTACAGGCATTTAGATATAGGTGCCATGTCTATGTTGAAGGACTGAGAAGTGTCAGAGGAATTCCAAGTAGCCACAGGTGACAGCTGTTTGCCATTTTGTCTGTGGATCTGGTGGATACTTTGGCTTTCAGTAGAAAAGCAGTCAGTACGATAGCACAACTGAAAACTAATGGTTAAGTTACTGTCCTTGGGCTTCTTTATGGTGCAGCTTTCACGTGTATTGTAGCAAAGGAAATTGGATGAACCGTAACGGATTGTTTTGTTAAGGATTGCCAGATCTCATTGACAGTATGGTGCAGGGGATTCCTCCCCCGTGGGGCTGTTGCTTGTCCCTGTTCACACATCCAGCCAATAGTAAGGCTAATTGTGAATTTCAGAGATGCATGCGTATGCCCATGGACTACAGACACGACCATAGATAAACAGATTAACGTAAACAAGGGGACAGTGCCCTGAGATGCACTTGCTTAAAACAGAAACCATAGAAGTGGCGTGATCCTGCACCTTAAAGTTTGCTTTACATATGTATATGTTTTCAGTGACTTAACTCAAGCACATGTGCACATTCTCTGGTTTCTCCAGTCTCTGCCCATGACCTTCAGTCTCTTCAGTGTCCATGTCTAGACCTTGGGTATCTTGTTCAGTCTCAACCCCAGACCTAGGGTATCTACAGATCTTGGTTTCTCCTGTTTGCTGACTGCTCCCAGTTGGGGTTGCTATTGGAACATACACATATGTACACAACCAGAGCGAGGAGTACAATGATACAGAAAACAGACAGCAATAGTATTTAATTAATAAAAGTACAGAACACACTGTGATGAGTCATATGTCTCAGGCAAAGGTTACTGACCAGCAGCCTCTTGCATGCAGTTGGTAGCTGGTAGCTCTTCTGCCTACCCCAGCCAGCGACACTCTCACTCTCTGACTTTCTTTCGGTTCTCTCTTGTCCTGTTCCACGTGCCCCCCTCCCATTTTCCCATGCTTGTTCCTTCCTGACCCACCTTCACCCCTCCCTTGGGGTCTGTGGTTGTTCCCCTAGACATCCTATGTTATGTTTTATGTGGTCCTGTAATCCCTTTCAGATGTCAAAATAAATTTGTTCTTCCCTGTGAGACTCTTCCTATTTATCACCTGTCCTGTTCATTGTCTTGTCTTTTACACTGATTAGCTGTTAACTGGATATCCTTACACGTGTGTGCAGTCTGTTCACTGAGGTGATGAAGGACAGAGGTTAATAACATTGCTGACTGACTTGAGTTGTCTTGCTCATTGAGGCTTCAGACAAAGAGGGTGTTACGTTTGGGCTTCGACTGCCTGGGAGGAATGTGATTTTGTTTGTTTTGAGCAATGACGTGTGAAGAACAACCAACAGTTTGGGATATCACTTCAACCTGTGACCTCAGAAAACTTCAGCCAAATGTCTCCATGCTATTCAGTTACAACTGACAAGCTTGATGCAACCTGGAAGTCTTTTGGAAAGTACTTGAGGTTTGTATACATTTTGGGTTATGAATTATGAATAACCAACTACTAATGCATTCATGTTATGGATGATCTGCAGTTACGAATAACCTGCAGATGTTCATGCTAAACAAGCTCGTTTCCTCAGGGCTACCCAGAAGTTCAGAAACTTGTGTTTGATGAAAGTTTGCTGATTGACATGCCTGCTATGTTATGCCAGCTCTGGAAGTGTGACAGTCCCTGTTGGTAATGTCATCCATCGGACAAGGTGGGAGTGATTTGTTAAGAATAAGGAGAAAACGACACAAAAGTAGAGGTTACCTACTGTCTTAAAGATGTAAATGACCTATTAGTATATTTAAAATTACATGCCAGTCTACCAGCTCTCTAGTATCTGATAAATAACATGTCACATCTTAAAACGTCAGTGGCCTATAAAAATCAGTAGTTAGTAATGACAATTGATGATCAGTTCTTGTGCCACGTAAACAGCAAGTTCTTGTAAGGTAAATCAAACAATTTATGCAGTAAAACATACTTACTTCTGTCTTTCTGTTCTGGTAAAGCTTTATATTTAGGATCAATAATCATTAAACCTATGAGAGCATTCTAATACCTGAGGCATTAAAGAACTTCCAAACTCTTCATGTTTTCTCAGAACAATCAGTGTTATAGACAACTACAAGCGTTGGCTTCTTAATTTCTGAGAGTTTGGGCGGGGTGGAATAGTTCTGTTTTGTTACTGTATTGACAGATCTCTTTAAAGGACAGGCTCTTTTTTACATCAGTCACATTTACCAATTAAAATTGTGTATCATAGGGTTAAATTTCAGAAACAAATTGATGTCTAGACAGGTATGTGTCCTCCAGTACTGACTTACACAGTCTTCCTTCTGTCCTGGTTCAATCTGGTTTTATCCCGATTCAGTCATAGTACTCCACTGGTCATTATTCATCTCTCCTGGAGCCTTTCTCTACTTAACGCGCTAGCTTGAAAGGACATCACTGAACTCAACGATACTATTAATAGGTCTAGCTTCTTCAAGCTATCCTCCTTTGGAGGATCACCCTGTAAAACAAACCAAAAACACATGTTCTGTTACATGTTTCAATCAGTTTTCCAAAGCTTTAACTGCTATTAGTGGAACTGCTTATTCCAAGTTCTAGGCTTTCTTTTAGTATTTCTACTTGATACAGTGCAGGACTTTCTGTTTCCAGAATTACAACTGGCCCTTGCCATTTCCTGGGCTGTCTACATGGGGCTTCACCGATACCTGGATATGTTACGTGATTGACTGCATTCCATTCTTTGCAGTTCAGGAGCTTTCCAAATCTGCTGCTGTTTGGAAGTTGTGGCCTAGATCGATAGGTATCTCTGACATTTATTTTATTAGCATATGTAGCCAGTGATGGGTTAGTATTTTTTGGTACCATTCAGCTGTCAGTCCACCATTGCTAAAGTGTTCTTGCTTCCCAGCCAGTGATTATTATCACATGAGGAGACGGTCCGCAATGAAGGAACAGAACAGAGAATGACCTTGGGATATGCAGGAGCTGGGCAAGATCTTTCACCTGTCAGAACTTTTGAATGTTTATATTTACAACTCCCCTATTCTTTTCTGCTTGTGTACCATAGTAACCAAAGCTTGACTGTTGTTTAAGTAATTCTTCCTACATTTAATATCCATGGTTGTAAGCCAGTACCCCTTTTTTTGTGACTTCTGGGTACTTAACTTTCTGGTTGTAGACGTGGACCCATCCCAGTGATGTGAATATGAATTCATCCATATTCTGATTTATCTTTGTTCAACATTTCAGTTTGGACTCTGTCTGTACCCTCCAGACGTTGCTTCAGTGGTGCTTAGATACCTGCAACAGAAGTGTATTGCTGGAATCATCTGTCTCTTTCCTGTACACCCAGGCTGCTGCCAAATACAACCATTTGCTGAATACGGAGTTAAACTATTTTTCTTGGAAAAGTGATCTCTAAGATGCCTTTCTCTTGTTCAGAATTCTGTGTTTATTTAACACAGTAAATCTCAGGAGTTACTAATTGCACTATGTGAAAAAGCAGTTCTAAAATCTGTGTTTCTTCTTTATGCCAGTTATAGGCAATTCTTTATGCCAGTTATATTGTACCTGCAAGCTGCATTTGCTTGGTGATTCTGGAAGTCCCCTCCGGGGCCCAGAGCTCTTGCAGTACACTAATAGAGGGTCTTTTGTCAACTACTTTGGAGCAATGTGAATTCTCATTCTCCCCAACTCAAGCTCTAATTGTTGATCACCCCCATAAATCAGCCAGCCTGATCAATAGCCCATGAAGGTCTGAGTTGGGCGCTCCTGATGTGCAGAATCAAACATACATCTGTCTGGAACAGCCTCTGCTCCTCTTTCATTTGACTGCTGCTGTTCAGTAGTTGTTCTCAAAGGGCATTAGTGGGTGCTTCGTTTCAGGCACTCATGTTCTCTATGCTTCAACTCATTTCAAATCAGATGCCAGTTCTTAGATTATTGCTTGCTTCATTTGTTGCAGTTTCAAAGAAATCTCTTGCCTTTTCCTTTATCTTGAGCTAGTGACTTCTTTCAGTTATCCTAGTAATTCCAGGCAGCTGGCCTCTTGCTAGTGATGTGATTGCTTGGACTGGTTCACAGGCCTTCCTATTCCTTTCTTTTTTACTGCGAGTCCTTATCCATCTGTGCTGTATAAGTCTGTCCTGCTTGAATGGTTTTTCTAACTGATTTTTTCCATCACAATAATTTACTCAGCTAGGTAAGCAGGTCAAAAAATGTCATAATGTAGCTGGAATCTAGCTTGTGTCCTGTCTAAACCTTATCTTACATATGTGTGGCTAGAGTCCAGTTATACAGTACATTAACTGTGACTTCTGTCTTGTTATGGGACTGTGTAAGACTTCTGTCTTATTCAGCTCAGGCATTTGGGTAATATGATATGTGTTACTGTGGCTCCTATGTATTTCCTTTTGTATCTTTAAAAATAGCAGAGAGAAAAACCTATATCCACTTGAGGTATTTTTACAATTCTTCTGGTGCAGAGCGTGTGGTAAATGAGCACCGATACTTACATCTTAATAAAGACATGCTGGATTTTCTTTGAACCTAACTAGAAATAATGAGGGAAAAAAAATATCTGTGCTGTGGTAAATGCCAGCATAATGGAAAACAAAGTATTTTGCTGACAGTATAAACCAGCAGGGGAGGAGCATCGTAAACATTCCTTCTTTGGAAATAGTCATCTTTCTCAGTGAGGAGGGAAGATCCCCGATTTCTTCCGTTGGGACTCCCGTGCAAATCTGCTAGCACAGATCAGAGGTCACTGGGCTATTTGTCCACCTCTCATTACATGACCTGCCTCCTGGGAGACCTCCTGGCCCCTTACCAGATTTGTTGCTGGCAGAGTTCACAGGCACGTTACTTTTGAGGGCTGACTATTGGAAGTTCTCCGTTAGTACAGCAGCAAGCAGAGGATCATGCAGTAGTACGTTTGAAGGATGCTGACAAGAGGTGGTTGAAGACTGCAAGTGGTGAACTATGCATGCAGGTGCTGCCTGGCGTGACCCCTCTTGCACCAGTGCTACCCACCGCGCTCTGGTGGCCGCCGGAAGGAGCGTGCCCTAGGTGGGAAGGGACTGCAGGACCACAGGGAACCCAGACTACGATGGCGACTGCAGTGTAGTGTGCCTTGGCCGTGCCATGCTCTTGTAAGACTGTGGCAGTGACCGACTCCTTATCTAAGGAGAGAGGGCAGGAAGCACTAGTTGACACATCACTGGTGTCAGTGTTGCAACTAAAACTGCAACAGTAGAGGCAAAAAGATAACTATACCTTTTCAGAATTAGTGTGCTTATTCACCCCTACAGATTCATTGCAGAGTTATCCCTAGGGCTGTGGCATGATTTTAATGAAGGAAAAAGCCTTTAAAAAGCCCTTTTCCCTTTATCCATAGCTGCCTGTGCTTCACGAGACCAATCATACAGGTGGGCACACCAGGAAACCTGCAGGGAAGGGCAAGGCAAGGCAGTACCATCACAGCGCTTCACCCTCTATACAATGCATTTGCATTGCATGCATATAGCAGAGGGATTCCATTTTCCTAATTTTGGGCATCTCTAGACATTACTATGTCTTGTTTTATGCTCCTTAGCACCTATTAAACCAGCATTTCTACAGCAGATGCGTTTAAGCAGCAAAATTGCATCTTGATGTATTTTGCAAGCACTCCCATAATTATTCCATTCAAACCTGAAGATATGAACAAGACCATTTGTAAAATTGTTGTCACCCTTTGCTCCTGGCTTGCCTTCCCTCACGCCGCAGCAAGCCTCTGCTGCTCCCTGACACCCTCTGGTCAGCTAACTAGATAATGCAGCCACAGGGACCATGCAAATTCATCCCTCTTACTGGAGGCTGCAAGTGCTCTTACTTTCAGGTAGAGATGGCAAAAGGTCAGCTGAAAGACACAGACCAAATATACTTAGTGAGGAGAAAGCATCCAAAGACTTAACTACCACAATCAAAGTCTTTACTGGGGCAAGGGAACTGTGATTTATCAAAGAATTCTAACTGGTGGAAATACAGGGAAATGTTTATATGAGTGACAAACAGAAAAGGCCTTACAAAGGTTGACTGCCAATAATTTTTTTTTTTTTAATGTCCCAGTTAAAAATCCTGGGAACTAGAGTAATTAAAACATTTGGTGAGGTTGGGGTTTTTTTTACCACATACGAGAAAAAATGTTTCTAGAATCTTGTTCTCCAGAAGAGAAGAGATTAGATATGTTATATGAGATACTCAAAAATATTTTGGCTAGAAACAAATCCCCGCTTATTTGTTGGAGATCTTCAGGATCAAACTGTTGAAGTTTGGCAAAGGGATAAGCAATGAAACAAATCAAATAATGGGAAATGTCAGGCATTCTTAATACTAATAAGCATTACTTAAAGCCTTACCTATAATCTAATTACCAAAAATAGCTAATAATAGTAAAGACTAAATATCTATGTAAGTATTTGTTTGCCCAAGCATTATATTATTCACAAGAATACAGGTATTATAAGAAGCACAGCCAAGTTGCAGACAGTCATATGGAAAGCAACCTGTCTGCTGGGAGCAAGTAAGTGAAAGAGCAAACTAACTAACTACTCAGGACTGAAGCACAGGCTCATCAACATGATTTCTGTATCTGATCACATCTACTAATGCATGTGGCTCAGTGACAAGACTTTAGGTTAGTCATTTATTTGCTTGTTTAGAAAACTAGTCAGTTGTAGTTATTTTGTTAGAAAATAAACATTTCTACTTCCAAGTGCAGTTGAAATGTTTTCAAACCAGGAGTACTGCCATTTTCTCCCATCTGTATTTCCTTAATAAATTGAAGCATTTCTTTAGTTTTGTTATGCATGCCTAAAACTCGTATGCCCTCTGCTATTAGATAACTTTCTTCAGTTGAGATATTGTAAGATTTACGGTTTGAAATAAGTGGATCCTTCCAAAGCAAACAAAAAAAGCTGTACATGCTTTTGAACCTAGGGCTAGATTCTTATTCCTTGAAATTATTAGTTCTCCCTAAATTAAAAATGGGAGGGTTCAGACCACAGTCAGCTTCTGTTACATTGAAAGAAAAAAACAAAACACTAAAGAAACAGGGTAACCGAAAATTACTCATACATTCTGCATAGGCAGCTTAATGTATTAGTTTATTGGAAGTAGAAAGTGTATTGACAGAATCACTGTTACAGGAGGACCTCAATAACATCTGTAATAAATAATCAGTGAGAAAAAACTAACAGACTTATTAATAGACTAGATCAAGCAAAGGGAAACTTTCTGATTAAATGCTCAGCATTAAAATGATCATCGATTTGGCAGCAGAAAGGAATTTTCCCCCCTGGAGAGAGTTCAGAGGGGTTTTTTCTGTAGTATAAAGTGAGTACCATTTCTAAGGCTCAATTTTACTTAATAAATTTCCTGCTTTTTCAAGGATGCAAATATTAATGTTATCCTTAACCTCCCTGTAGTGCTTGAGAGGGATGATAGTCTTTTACCGCTAGTTTTCATCTGTGATGAGAATTCTGCTGCATGGCAGCCCGTGGAGCAGTCTTCATTTCACCTTTCTGATTATTTTGCATGCCTAAAATTGCATGCCTAGAATTTTGTGATAACTGTATCCCTCTGCAATCTGGTATGTGTAAAGAAAATTTACTAAGATACTGGTTAATTTTGCCATCCGTATCTTTTCAGCTGTTTTGTTCCGTTGGATAGCTACTACACTTCTCACCTTGGGGGAAAAAATGCAATGTGATCATTTAAGAGACCTCTTTGAAAGAAGCAAAATCTGAATTTATTAATATACATGCACTGTTAGTACTACTGTCCCAAATTAATGATTTTTGAGGTAAAGACCTCCCAATTCCCTCAGTTAAACTGTCTTTCTCTGTGCATAGGGACAAATATTAATTCAGACATAGCTGCATTTTGTACGAGGAGGTATGGACACCGGTACTGTGGTTACAGCAACCTACATCAGCAGAAAGGCTTGGTCATGGTGCTAACGGCTGTCATCTCTGTTGATGCGTGCTGGGGCGCAGTGAGGGCCAGCTGCTCCCCAGGGAGCCCTGCGCTAGAAAGGCTGGCAGGGCAGAGGCCTTCCTGCACGGTGCCTGAGCGAGGTGGGCACTGTTTCAGTTTGAACCCATCACCCCTTGTCCTATCACTGCATGCCCTTGTCAAAAGTCCCTCACACCTTTCTTGTAGGTGCCTGTTAGTTACTGGAAGGTAGCTGTAAGGTCCCTGGAGCCTTCTCTTCCAGCCCTCTTCCAGGCCTTCCAGTTCTTCAAGAGGGCCTACAGGAAAGATGGGGAGGAACTCTTTATCAGGGAGTGTAGTGATAGGACGAGGGGTAATCGGTTTAAACTTAAAGAGGGTAGATTAGATTAGCTATAAGGAAGAAATTCTTTTTAGTGTGAGGGTGGTGAGGCACCGGAACAGGTTGCCCAGAGAAGCTGTGAGTGTCCAATCCCTGGCAGTGTTCAAGGCCAGGTTGGATGGGGCTTTGAGCAGCCTGGTCTAGCGGAAGGTGTCCCCGCCCTGCAGGGGGGGTGGAACTAGAAGATCTTTAAGGTCCCTTCCAACCCAAACCATTCTATAACTCAATGACACCACCGCCTTGTATTCTAAGGAGCCTGCAGACAAAGGGCCTACAAGCTATTTTCCTGCGTTGCCACAGGATCCCCTAGGATACTGAACTGACCCTGCTAGAACCAGTTAGGCTAATTTTGCAGTCTCTGTGTCTGCAGTTCCAGAGAAGCCATGCTACGTTATATGCCTTAGTATTCTTCCCAGTTGCTTTTTCCCTTTTTGATATACTTCAGACCTCCCATTTAGCTTTGAATTTGAATTATCTTTTAATTTTTGACTCACTGACAGGGAGTTAAACTAGATGTGAAGGGGAAAGGGGAACACACAACATATAGGCCTGACATATACAAATAGCAGCTTTAAAAAAAAATGTAAGTTTGCTTTATTTTGAGCATTGAAGTTTTTTTCAATCATTGAATGTATTATCTGCCCATGGGATATTTCTTATGTAAACACTGTAAATCTATAAAGCCCATTTATACCATCTTCCATTTCAGGCTGTCATGGTCTAACCCTGAATGGTAACCGGACCACGCAGCC
>KL284886.1:400-18174 GCA_000699545.1 Podiceps cristatus | reverse complement strand
CCAGCTCCTCGCTGGTGGGGTGGGTGAGGGGCAGGAAAGGCCTCGGCTGTGCCAGCCCTGCTCAGCAGTGACGAAACCATCCCTGGGTTATCAACGCTGCTCCCAGCACAGAGCCAAACCAGCCCCACCCATACCAGCTACCGTGAAGAAAATTAACTCTATCCCAGCCCAAACCAGCTCACTGTCTAAAATATAATGGTATTACAAGTGTAATACCATGATTTTATAGACTTTGAGTACATAATTTAAAAAACCCAGCAAAGTCATCTCCATTGCCTTCTGATGCAAACGGGATCAAGACTGAACTGTAGATCGAACTCTGGGATGGGGACAGGTCTGTCCTTGGCTCCATTATAACCCTATAACACCAGTTGCAGTACTTGAACCGATCATCTGTGTATGAGTGTTTCTAATTAAAAGCCATTCAAAAAGCAAATCCTACAGGGTTTTCCTACAAGCAAATCTCCAATGTGTTCTGTTTGCAAGATTTTATGATACATACATCATTTGCCGCTTCAAGAATACTGTATTTATTAGCGTTTCTGATTGCTCACCTACACCTTAGGTAATTTACTGGTCTTCTAACTTCTTCTCAGGTACTCCACAATTTACACGATGTTTCCAGTGTTTTCTTTAGTCCTGGACAAAGATGTTAAATCTGAAGTTGCAATGTTGTACCCAGAGCTCTACAAAGATCTTCTTAAGGTGTGGGAGACTCTTGTTTGTTTTGGTTTAAGACAAGATCCCTGTATTGATCTGAAATTCTTTAAATGTGTAAAGTCAAATATATTATCAGTAGATACAGAACTGCTTTTCAAGCAAAATTGTTTTAAAGGCAAATGTAAATGAACAGATACAATCAGATTTCCTGGCACTTGGTTATTGAATGCTACATGAAATGCAATTTATTAAAAACGGCTGGGGAAATAGTAGTTCCATTCTGTGGTAAATTCTAAGGATTTGATATTACCGATTTGTTCCAAAATAAAGGGGAAAGAGAAATTATGGGGGATTTGGCACTATCCTGAAGCCAGAAAGGGGGGATGGAGGGAAGGGATATGCTAATTTGATGGAGGGAGTAGGTTATCACATAGTTTGGAGGAGTTTATCACATAGCTTCTTGAATAGAAATTTGCCTTGAGTATGATGTAAAGGGACCTAAAGGTTTGGTTGCTGTGCCATTTTTGTAGCTTTAGCATGAAAGTCATGTCCTTCTTAGATGAAGAAAACTTTATTTGATATTTACCATAGAAATATCAGGAAGGTAAATCTTGTCTTAGGTTCTTTTTTTTTTTTTCTGGAAAATGTTTTGAATAACTGGGGTATGGAGACTTGGGAACATCTTTCTTAATTGAAGGAAAGGGTGGACTGAGTCTTCAACAGATCCTTTCCCTCAAGGATTTCTGTTAAACAGATACTCTCAGAAGCAAAGCCTGTTTTTCCAACAGCCTGAATAAGTCTCCATCTGGTTTCACTTGTATGTTGTCTCTTATGTCATAAACCACTAATTCTCCAACCATCCTTAGGCCTGGTCTAAACATAGAGGAGGGTTTTTGTACTGGTAGAGCTGTGTTGGCTGGAGATGCTTTTTTAAAACCTATCTGCCTTCAATATGATGGTGATTTGAATGCGTGTGTGTCTAGAAATACAGTATTAATGTATTCATATATATGTGTATGCACACATCTTATATTTCACAGTACAGTGACTAAACCCATGAGATATCTTTGCATTGAATTAATAATGTGTGCAGTAAGGAAGAGGTTGTACTGTACTGTGCAAGCAGTGAGCTTCCACAGTCCCAGGCTGCCTCTGTGCATCATGAGAAATGAGAATGAAGAGACAGTACCTCAGGGTTGGTTGATTTGTTTTGTTTTCTTTCCAAATCACCTTCAAATTCTCTTTTATTAATTGCTGGGTTGATCTGTAAGTGAATGTTTATAAAAGAAAACCAAACAAAGCTTGTGTCTCTTTTTTTTTTTTTTTTCCCTTTCATCCTGCCTAGGGACGACCATTATCATACAAAACATTTTTAATATGGGTCCTAATAAGCATCTATCAAGGTAAGAAATCAACTTCTGCTTGTGGCTTTGAATGTTTTAATGAGTTTTTTGTATTGCAGGAAGTTAAGTAAAGCATAAACTGAATTTAGAAATGCATCCTTGGGATAATGAATAAATATTTTTTTTTTTGTCTCACAAAACGTTGGCAGCATTACCAAAGGAAGAAATTATCTAAAACTAAATACTGGCAGCAAGTGGTCAACCCTGTTGTAGGCAATGATGTAGGAGTTCAAAGCGTTGTGCTTCTTCCCATTGGGACCATCCTTTGTAATTTTGTGCAAGTTCCTTTCAGTGCTTTAATTGCTCCGTCTGTAAAGTAGAGGTTGCAACTCTTCCCTTCTTTTGAAGGTTTTCAAACCTATAGATCATGCAGGTTATTAAGTCAGCATGCGAAGTACAGGATCTGTAGCTTTGTGTACTTTATCTAAACCCTGTCTATAGAAGTGACAATAGTTCTGGTTACTTCATAGCCATCTGTAATGAAGGACAAATAGAGCTCAGGTTCTCAACCATATCCCACACACTCTAATTAGGCTGCTAAAACAGTTAAGCAAACGCCTTAATTACAATGCATCTATTTTCCAAAAGTGAATGTAGTAATTTGGGTATATGTCTAAGGAGGTCTTTTCTTTCAGTTTGTCTTTTTTTATCAAGTAACCTCAAACTCGAATACTTTCTGTAAGTGTTAATCGGGGAATCACGGAAAACATATAAATAATGTGGAGCTGTAAAGCTAAAATGACAATATGATTCTGGAACAAAATTTCTTGTTTTCCAAAGCTCCTTTATCAGCAAGGGTCAGAATAAATGTACCAAAATAAGTGCCTGATTCTTACTGATTTAATTGTCATTACCATCCTCAGTAGGGAGTGAAACCAAGAATATAAAAGCTCTCTGGGCATTATTTTCTGAAACCTAATATGGTAATGGTAACCCTACAACAGGGATAATAGTTTTCTGATACTGTACAAATATGGTGGCAAAGCCAAGGCATTTATAGAAAACTCACAAGTGGTGGAAAGCTAAAGCCAGAGGGTGATGCATTGAGGGAAAGATTTCTTATTGAGCTAAGACCACTATCTGGTTACAATATTTGGTTAAAGTGACTTCACTTCTGGTGTGCTAAATAACTAGAAAACAGTAGGCCAAACAATTGGGCTAGTTGCTAGCAGAGATGAGCCTGCCCGAAAACTTGAGCAGTCCTAAATGTTGGAAAGTTCACAGCTGGATTTGAACTTTGTGGCTCGAGCTCTAGTCACTTGCAGGTTTTCCCTTCCGAAACTAGGCTAGTGTGATGGATGTTGGTGCGGATTACTCATGCTGCTAACATGAGTTATTTGTGCAGGTGGCTGTGCAGGGCGTTGTGAGCATTCCCTGGCTAGCCAGAATAGGAGCACAAAACAATGCCTCATTAACAGTGCTTTAATGTGTGCTCCTTTCAGGGGGAAATGTAAAGCGGGGGAACTTGGCCAAAGTAGCGCAAAGAGAGGCTAACTTGTATCCACTGAGCTTTTCAACACCTTACTTTCATCTGGGCACTGAGGCAATGCAGTATGTTTTAGAAGTATTTGATATATTTTAGCTTCTGAGTAGTAACCAACTGCTTTCTGGGAGGATAGAGTTTCGTGATGTTAGAAATCTCCAGGTGCCAAAGTAGCGTGTATTAATTTCCTATCTCCACGTGTCTGTGAATATGATAGACTGTTACAAAAGTCTGGGCACCTCTAACTTTTCCCTGTCTCCTCATCAGTTCTGTCTCCTAAATAGTAACTGATTCATTGTCATTACATTCATCGGGTTTCATGAAAGGCAGCTTCAAGACATGACTATGTTTCAGCCTTTCCAAGACCTAGCAGTGGGTTTTAGACTGCTGTTTGAATGAAATACCCAAATGTTCCATTCCCTTGCAGGTAGCATCATCATGTATGGAGCACTCCTCCTCTTTGAATCTGAATTTGTCCATATTGTTGCCATTTCCTTCACGTCCTTAATTCTCACCGAGTTACTGATGGTGGCGTTGACGATCCAGACGTGGCACTGGCTCATGATAGTGGCTGAGCTCCTTAGTCTCTCCTGCTACATAGCTTCTCTGGTGTTCTTACATGAGTTTATTGGTAAGGTTAAATGCCTTTTCTCCAGTCAGTTGGTTCATGACCTGAATAGTAACAGGACTGTAAAGACTTGAATTGAGCTTAAAGGTGGCTAATGAAGCCAACATAATTACAATGTCAGTGGTTCTGACCAGAATAAGCTCTATTGGATTTGAAGGCACTTGAAAGACATTTTATGATTCCTCCTCATAGCAAAGTGCTAGAGGAGGTGAAGGTTGTCAGTAAACTGTGCACCGCTCAGTGAATCTCGTCCTTACTTTCAGAGCTCCACGGTGCATTAGCTGTCATGTAATAGTGGTCTTATTTTTGTATGAGAACTGAACTTGAGACTAAAAATTTGAGCCTCTGTTGTTGAGTTGAAAGGTTTCAACTTTTAACTGTGTGAAGTAGCTGCTTCCTAAAAGTTACCTTATTTTATCTGCTTTATTGGGGCATTGCAGCCCTTCTCTTGTGGGTTTGGGGTTTCTTTTTTTTTTGGTGGTGGTGGTTTGGGGGGGGGGTGTCCTTCCCCACCCCCCCTCACCTCCCCCAACAGAGCTAATCCTTTTGCCTGGCTAAAGGAAAAAGTGTGAGGAATTCCAGATTCCCCCAGTAGCTGGCTAGTTGCAAGTATCAGATCCATAGGGTTTGTTCCAGTTTTCATTTAGGAACCACAAGATGTCACTACTTCTTCCATAAAGTTCTTTGCGGTGAAGCTCTTTGCCAGCTCTGGAGACAATGAGGGTAACTTCCCAATGGGCTAGATCTGTCTCTATCGCACATGGGTGTACCATCTCCATTTTGAACAACGCTTCAACTATTTTTGCAATGAATCTGAAGTATTATAACTGACTCAAGAGGTGCATTTGCTGGACTACCAGCAAAGTCGCAGAGGACAGCTTCCAGAGTCAGAAGACAAGTAGTCCATTTAAAGGTAGTCTTGCCAGGAGATGGATACCCCTGTGTCAGAGGGGGTATGTCTGTGAGGAGTTGCACGCCTTACTGCAGTGTGCTGCGCAGGAAGCTGCGTCTTTGTGGAAGAGAAGGGCAGAAGAGTGATGAACCAGGGACTGTATGAGCTTTGAACTTGCATGTGGAGATGATGAGGCTGTTTAAGAAGCGTTGGTAGATTGAATTACTTTTCTGCACCTCTTCCCAGAACATACTTCCCATCTTTATTGACTTGCTCTTTTCTTAATACAGATGTTTACTTCATTGCAACTTTGTCGTTCTTGTGGAAAGTCACCGTCATCACTCTGGTGAGCTGCCTTCCCCTCTACGTCCTGAAGTACCTGAGACGAAGGTTTTCTCCCCCAAGCTATTCGAAGCTCACGTCCTAGGGCTGGTCTCCTTGCACACAAGAGACAAATATTGCACATGGCTGAGAGACAAAATCATGTAGTTGTTACTATAATGAATACGTCTGATATTTGCATAAGGATCATGTGGTAATCTCTATTACATGCTGCTTTATTGAAAAAGACTTCACAACTGCTGTAAACAGAAACCTAATGATAAAAGGGAATTTTTTTGAGGGTGGAGGCACTTGCTAGTTCATCCAGTTCTTGTCACTTTTGTTCAACTTAACTGGGGTCAAATGTGCATAACTGCAATGATGATGGGTTTCTCATACATGGTTAAAAGTATCTGAAAGCTACTAACCGACCTTGGGATTTCCATTGACAAATTCAAGTTACTTTTTTAAAATATCTGTGCTGTTCCTTGTATTGTGTTATGTTGTTTTATATTATTTATCTTTTTGATTCAAGTAGTTACATTCTTTTTACATCTTGGAAATCCCTTAATGTAGGTGATGCACTATATATATACTGCTGACGGCTGATGCCTGATTTATGGCATGCTGTTTCCATAATGGGGCTCCAGCATGTCGGATCTACACACACTTGAGAATCTGAGGGTGTTTGAGAGTTTTCTTCAGTTGAAATGTGGTCACCCTAGTGATTTTGGAGGTGTCCAGCCATTGATAAATACAGAGGCATGTAGTCCAAAATGAAAAAATTCAGTTTTATTTAGTTTTTGTGCTTCCTGTTAAAAGGAGCTGGTGACATAATAGCTTTACTCTGTATTTATTTGTTTTGGAGAAAATTATCTAAACTAAAGCAAATCCTATTTGGGAAAGAAATTTGTAGTTGATCACACTTGAAATGTGTCGACAACGTGAGAAGAGTCTCGTACTGTTCTGCAGACAATGTGGCAGACGTGTCTTGAATCCTTGGAGACTGGAAGGAAAGGTCACAGAGCTGCTACTCCTCACAGCTACACGAAATCTGTTTCCTGTTAGGGTGAAACTGCGAGGATCAGCTGCAAATAAGCTGAGGCACTCCTAGGTGGATGTTGTTCATGACATGCTCCCTGCAGAGAGGCAGTTTTTGAGAACCTTGCACTTGCTTTGCTCTAAAAGCCAAACTTGAATCACAGGAGTGGGGTTCGTACGAAGGCGTTAGGCTCATGTGCAGAGCAAATTTATGTATTTATTTTTGACTTGAAAAAATTAATAAGTTGTGGGGTTTGTTTATTTCATTAGCCCACACTGTAACGTCATGAGGAGAGCAACGTGTACTTGGTCTCCTCAGGAGAATGACAGACATGGGAACCTTATACCGTTGGGTCCAAGCATCAGACATGGATGAGCCTTTGGTGGCAGCCATCCTCATCTAATGGCTGTTTAGTCTCTGCTAAATTAGTTGCTTGCTGTCTCATTCCCACATCATAAAAACCACTGTAAGAGCTGACACTGCTTGGCGCCGTCGTTGGTCGGCTGCGCAGAGGGACCAGGAACGGGGGAGCCCGCAGCCTGAGCTCCCTTCTCCTCTCTCAAGGCAGCCCTTCCAGGTCAGGGCAACTGCACTGGTGTGAGGAGCAGAAGCTCCCTGGCTGTCTCTGTGCTATGCTGAACCTCTTTAAAGGACTGCCAGCTTCTGTCGCCATTGCTACAGGCGTTCCACTGTCGCAAGGAGCACAGTGCTGCATTAAAAGGGCTGGTGTGAAAATCAGTGGAAAATGGGAGTGTTGTTTTAAAAGGAGAGCTGGAGTCTGTGTTGACCCATAGTGGTACGGCTTGAATTTTCAGTTCTAAGATAGCTGTAGCTTGTGTGGTCGATGGGCGGTAATCCCTCTGGGGAATGTTTCGCGCAACCTGACCTGCCTTCCTTGCTCTCAGTTCCTGTGAGTAAGTACGAAAGAGGAGGGGAAGCAACTTCCGGAAGATTTAGAGAAAAATTGGATGTGCTTCATAATGCATGTGGCTCGTGGTGAGAGGAAGGTGTGAGTCCGTATGATCCTGTTATTTTGTGTGTGGGAAACTCTTTTAATTTAGAAAATTATGTTTCAAAAGCCTTAAGGAATAAGAACAGCAAACACTCTTTAACTCCCTGTTTTTTCTTTTGTGTCAGTCTTCTGATAAGGCTCTTGTCTGAAGTCCCAAGACATAGCAACCGCCTTCAGAAACAACATACAGGCTAAGCAAAGCTAAGAATTAGTATTCACCTTTTCATAATATTTTGAAAAAATGACCTTTTTTCCCTAAAAATAATTATAATATACATTTCTACCTATTTGACATGCGTGTTCGTGTTGGGAAAGGCCCTAGAAGTCCAACACATCTCAGTGCTTTGTCTCACGGAGGAAAAGCAGTGCCTGAACAGCCCATTTGTGGGGGAGTTGGGCTCAGCAGCCTTCTGTGAATTATGCCACTTGGCCAAAAAGATATTTAGTGTTGTCTTTTTCATGACTTGCTACAGCTCCTGGATGGTGCCAGCCGTGCAGGTGTTCTGGAGTCCCCAGTCAGCATTGGATTTAAGTAGATTTGAATACAAATTCGAGAATTTCTTTTGGCAACTTCTTGTGACTGAGAAGTCCCTCTTGTCCGTCGGCAAACGCATCACAGTACACATCTTTGGAAAGCCCTGTCCCTATCTAGTGTGTATTAGTAGTTAAATGTCCTGCAAGAATAACAGTGCCATGCTACTGTATGTAAATATTTGAGGCGTATATATGGTAGAATTCACTGTTTCCTGAAGTCAATACAGTTTACACTGAGTGGACCATATTTGCAAAATATTAGCTTATACCAAGAAAGGGAGTGAATTGTGATTTCAGTTATATTTATTGAATCATAACTTTAATAAGAAAAACATATTTAGTGGACTTGATAGTCATCTGTAGCTGCGTTCTGGGGTGCAAATTATATTCCTTTGCAGCTAGATTTTTTGCACAAGGTTGTAAATCCAGGAAGTAATTTCTGTCTGGGTATACACTGCATTTTTTTAAAGCAATCAGAAAATTAAAACTGCCATCTAATGAACAGCAGGAAAGAGGAATGATTGTTGTATTTTTCAAGTTTAGCACTTTATGTCTGCAATCTACTTCTCTTATTTAAAAATGTTTTTAAAAGCAAAGTTTAATACATATGTTCATACTTACTGTACATTTGAATAAATGGATTCTCTGCTGGAAATTTAATTTAAACTTTTTCCTCTGGTATGCTCATAATTTGTGCTTATTGGGAGTGAAGAATTGTTTTCTTCTTCTATGTAGTATCTTGTTTGTAGCCTTACTTAGTGTCCTTCCTATTCCTTTTTTGTTCTGGTTTATGTACTGTAGCAGTTCATATAACTTGTGTGCTTTGGGACTGTGCTCCAAGCGATGCTGTAGGGGAGCGGCGTATGGAGCGGCATATGGAGCCGTGTAGGTCTCTTGCTTCCCGTGGCTGCGTCAGGGGGGCCAGCGCTCTGTGCTGTGCTGCCGCGGTGGTTAACGTGGAGGGGCTGTGACATGCACTGTTCTCTTCTTGCACCTCTGCAGTAATTCCAGGTGTGTCACAACCCCCTTCATTTATTTTTTTTCCTTTTTGTCTTTAGCTCTGTATTTGTTTCCTCCCTTGGGCTTGTCCTGTTTATCTTTGCAAACGTTTGTTTTGCTCAGCTCATAGTGCAATTGAAACGCATCATTCTTTATTCAGCAGCAGCAGCTTAAATCTCTGCAGGGTCTTATCAGAACTGGGCTGGGGAGTGATGAGTGACATCCCTGGTGTCCCCTTGGTGTTGAGAACTACGTGCCGAGAGCTGCAGCTGTGGCTGGACCAAACTGAGGAGCACCAAGGGTGTTGTTTTTCTGTGGTCTACTGAACTATCGCAATTAAATAATGTGACAGCCTCCCTTGACCTCTGCAACTGCTGAGGAAAAGTTTGCTATAGTTGAGCTGGGTTTGTCAGGCAGCCCTAGAGAGTTAAGGTGTGAATCCCTAAAGCTTGTCTTTTGGCTTTATCTTGAAGAAAGCTGCTGCACCATCTGATGCATCATAAATCCCCGGTTTGCACGAGCAGTGCTCTGAACCAGGTGCGCGAGCTACTCTTGAATGCAGCTCACCGTCCCGCGTTCCTTGCACACAACTGTTCGATGGGGTTTGACGCATCTCCACAGTTGCTAGGGCCAGTCCAGTGCCTACTACAATTCAGCGTGAGCTGGATGGGCTTTTCAATTAATTATTTCATAATTAATAAACTCTTTGATTTGCATGAAATCTTGGGTTCTACAGCTTTGCTAATATGGTCCATTACTACTGCCTACTACAACTTGTGTACTTATATGCCTTTGAGAACATTTTTAATTGTTAAAAGTGTTAAAAAATAATGTTAAGTTACTTTAATTTTTAATTGGGGAAGTGGATTCTGGTGTCAAAATGATATTTACTGTGATGCTGATGTTTTGTACCTGTCATATAGTTATGTAAATACTCTTGATTCAAGAGAAATATGAATGCCAATTATTTATTGTTCTGTGGAGTTACATGTTGCAGATGTGTAAAAACTTACTTAAAAGGGAATGTTGTAAAACAAGGTGGAAAAATAAATTTTATGCAACTTCTTTACTTCATCCATATACACCATGTATGATGCACCTGAGTTAATCCTGGCATGATCAGTCCAAGATGTGTTTTGACAGAGTTGTCAGTGTATAGGTTAAGTTGCATTGTGGCCCTTTAACTTGTCTACGTGGGAAACGCGTATCTGACAACCGGTCAGTACTTTCTGCTGATCAGTGTAGACCTGCTTCAGTAATTCCTTTGTTATAAACAGTTTTCTAACAGTCTTAACAGGAAGGTTTGGGGGGTTGGTGGTTGTTTTTTGGTTTGTTTTTGGGGTTTTTTGGGGGGTTTACTTGGTTTGTTATTTTTTTTTTTTTTTTTTTAAAGTATCGGTGCAAGCTTTTGCTGCCCTTCACTTAGTGAAAGATTAGTGACTTCTTGCAAGATTGCTTTCTGCAAGTGGTCTCTGCACTTTAATGGTGTGGGTTAGCTCCCTGTGGAGCACAGAAGCTGCTGCTGGGCCCACTGCCCTCCTGCCACCCCTCCGGCTCGCCCCAGCGAGGGGACCTGGCTGCTGCAACTGCCAGGTGGAGCTTCAGCCCCAGACCACCGCTTCGCCGCGGCCCTTTCTACAGCCGGTTAGTCCCAGAGCACCCAACTGTCCTGGGGATTTTAAACAAACCCTGTAATTTGTAAATTCAGTTTCAAGAGACTTCGGCTCGTTCAGGAAGATTCTGGTCAAATCTTGGCAAATTTTTGATGCAGCCCTAATTAGGGAGAAGATGGTCATCTACTGCTGTGAATTAGGAGAAAGTCTTTCATTTGAGACATACGCTGCTCTTGGAAAAGCATTGATGCGATAACATTGGGAACAGCTATTTTGGGGATGTTCTCATCACTTGAACTGGCTCGGCACAACAGCAGTCCCAGGGCTGGGGCTGGATGCCCCACTTCTGGGTCAGAAATGGCAGGGAGGGGCAGGAGTTTCACACTGAATATTCTGCACAGGGGAAACTTCAATAACATTGGTAAGAACACAATACGACAGTTCTCTACCAAAAATGTAATAGAGCCATGATCCCTTCACTGTTAATCTCCCTTAAAAAAAAAAAAACAAAAAAAAAAGGAAATCAATAACTTAGGAGACTCTTTAACTGAAGCAGTGATAAACTATCGCTCAGATCACTAAGCATATATTAAAATTTTTCTTTTAGATTCTAGAGGACACAGATGCCAGAATCTTAACCTTTTTCATGGTTGACTTTTTTGGTATAAAATGGTTAATGCAAATATTAAATAAACAATTTTTGTGATGTTTGCACACATCAAATGAATGCTGTAGACTCCAGAAATTACAGTAACAGACTTCACTCCCAAGTGTTACCAATTTCCCACTCTAAATGGGTTACATAAGCCCTAGTTAGTGGTTCTTTTAATTTATGGATGGTTTCTTTTTAATGGTGAAATGTCTAATTAAAAAAAGCTAGAAATAGTTTTTCTAAACTCACTCTGGAAAGGGAGGGAGGATTTCTGCATTTTTTTTTTCACCCAAACATTGCATAATAGTAGAAATGTCAAAGATTTCCATGGGGTTTAATTTCATTCTTCATGTGGCTGTGGTCATACAAGAAGTTTGAACACTGCAGGGGTTGGCAGATTTTTGGAAGATCACGCATCCTGGGATAAGTTTTCAGCCTAGGCTTTACCAAAGAATGCCAGTGGCCTTATTTTTCGAATTGTGGTTGTATTATATACAAGTGTCTTTTTTTTCTTCTTAAAAAAAAAAAAAAATAGAATAGGTGCTGGCTGGTAATTGGGTATCTTACTGTGGGCCCGAGCTTTACGTGTTGTATGAAGATGCGCAGAAGCTTCCCTTTGCCTTTAACCATGGGGAGAGAAGAAAACCTTGTCGATACGCCCTCTGTCTTTGCCTTCCGATGGCTGAAGTCCTGGCTGCTGTGCCCCTACTCTCCCTCTTCTCCATTGCATTTGTGCAGCATTGAATACTGCTGTCATGATAAATCTTCTCTAGAGGAGGGTAACTGCTCCTGGCCCTGTTTCACAGGTAGGAGATGGGGGCAGAGAGAGGCCGTGGTCTCTGGGCTGTACCCAAAGTCCAGGGCAGAGCACGGCACGCAGAACAATATCCTTGTTCTGTTTGTTAGACTTTCTCCTCACCTTGAATATTGGAGTCAATCCTATAGAGAAGTTACTTACTCCACAGAGTATTCAGATGTCTGTTTTTAAATTAAGAACATGATTGCAGGCTTCAAAAAACCTGCCCTTATTATATGGAACATTGATAAACTCCAACCCAAAAATTTTTCCAGGTTCTTCCATCTTAAACCTGGAAGTGCAGATCCAGATTATGTCTGTGCTAAATGTTTTGCAACTGCATGTGAAAGCAGTGAGTTTCAGAGAGTGCGAGCAGCGGTCAGCTGCAAAAATACCATCGCTGCAACTGCGAAAAGGTGATGCAAGGGAAGTCTTTGCCGAGTGCGACAGCAGTTACCAGTGGCACCAAGTCCTAGTCCAGTGCCTATTTGAGGTCAGTCCAAACTGATACTGTGGTTTCCTTGGGCCATGAGCTGACAACTCCTGGCTTAAAACTCTGGGTGATGTAGGGCTCTCGAAGTTACATGGTGAATCTCTGAATTTTTGCTGCTTAAAGTTATAGATGATCAACATCTTGCAGGATCTGGCCTTTGGAAGAACGTCCTTCCCTCTGCTGCTCTACCTCCCTCTGTGGCCTAAGACCTAGCTGTTATTGAGTGAGTTGGTTACAAAAAAGGGCTTTAAAATCATTGCATTCCCACTTTAAAGCCTCACTCTCTTGGCTTGCTGTAATTGTGCACGTAAGGAAGAATAATGTGTGCTGTTCAGATTCTCTCACAGAAAGAAGTAGTAACAAGAACAATCTGTGCAAAAGAATTTAGCGCATTAAAGATGGGGGTAATAGTCATTCTCATTTGTCCTTTTATGTGAAACAGATTTTATTTTAAATGTACACTCTGAGTAGCTTAACCATATCCAGAAACTTGTTTACCAGGGTAAAAGTAGAATTACCCACAATATAAATTAAGAGCATGAGTAGAGGTGAATTGATTGTACTGCGTGATTCGGCTTAGTCAGCTCAGAAGCACTCCCGGGGCGCACCTTGGTGGGCACGTGGGAAGTAAGTATCTCCTTGCTTGAGATTTCATCAGACAGCAAATTTACTCATGTGGTTCACATCTGCTCCGAAAAAGCTATGTTGTAGCTCTGCTGTAGGCATTATATTTCTGTGCCATGAGACACGGATCTGTCCTGTGCTGGATCTGCTGGTTTTAAGACATGTCACTTCGGTTTTATTTTGTACAGTGGCAGATTTCACCAACGTGTAACTTGTCAAAAAGTGATGCGAGTTATTATTGATCAGGATTCCTATTTAAAATGAGAACAAACCATTCGTCAGTGATACCATTATATAAAATGCCACGTAATGGTCTCAGTGAAGCACATTACCTGCTCCGGCAGCAACGGTGTAACTGCCACGGAGGGAAACGCCGCTCGGTGCTGAGCCTATGGGAAAGGCAAGGGATGCTGCCTGCAGAGGCAGAACCCCTCTGCACCCTTTGTAAATTTGAGATTAAGGTTTTAAATAAAAGGCGTGTTTATAAGGATCAGCATCCCCTCTGTCAGACAGTGTCTCTGCTGCAGTGCAGTGGGTTCCGGTGAATCACTGTGTCCAGCACCTGCCGTGGCCGTGACTGACCTCCTGGAGCAAGGCAGGCAGAGCCGTCACTGTTGCTCCGGACAGGAAGGTCCCGCGGGTGAAGTGACTCTCCTGGGCAGACCAGGGCGCCAATTTGGGACTGGGAGCTCAGATGGGTCATGCTTACAATGTTTTTATTACCTTTGGCTTTGATCTTGTTCCAAGAGTTAAAGCACGGGACCTTTGAGGAGAGACCTCTGGACCACAGCAGACAGCGAAGCAGCTTGTCGTCTTGCTGCGCGGGCAGCAGCACTGCCAGCAGTCCTCTCGGCCCCTCCAAGGTGGGGTCTTTGCCCTGAAGATGTTGCTGGAAATGTTTATTTCTCTCCAATTGCACCTCTATTAGGCTCCATCCTGTTCTCCTTAGGTGTGGCAACCAGCACACCATGAGCTGTAAAATCTCAGAGCCCTAGTGAAGAGCAGCCAGCATTTTAACCACTCTCTTCCCAAGGCGTCCTTGGCGTGAGCCTGCAACGCGAGCGAGGAGAGCTCTTGCTGCTGGAGCTGTGCTGGGGGTTACTGAGCCTGGGGAACCCGAGCGGCACCCTGCCCGGCCAAGCTTCGCCCCCCGAGTTCCCCCAGGCAGCAGCGTCGGTGTCAGCCCTCCTCCTGCTCCTGCCTGGTTTCCGTGTGCGTGTACGCATTGCCTTTGCAGGTAGGTGTAGTTACAAATCACTTGATTGGCACATAAGATCCTTTTCTTAATTTCATTTTTAAACATAACTGAAGCAGTTACATCCTGCTGTTTATTAATGTAGCTTTAATTATTTATTATGCCGTCTTGGCTTCATTCTTTCCCAGAACAATTACTTTAAGCCCAATGACAAACAGAAAAATTATTTTAACATTGAAGGTGAATGAAATTAATTAAGAACAAGGAATTTTTTTTTTTTTTTGCCTGAAGTGTGAGCTGGAAAGTAACACTGGTTCTTCTTACATCTATTTGTGTCCAAGGTAAGTAAAATACCTGGAGAAGGGAAAGCCCAGTTTTAAACAGGATTTATAGACTATTGTCATCTGCTGTGAGCTACTTCTAAGAAGCATTTCTCAATTATTATTTGCAATGTCACATAGTGACTTGGACCTTCTCCACCCTGACATCTGGGCAGTAAAATGAAAAAGAATTTTCTAAAAGACCAAAATTAGATGTTATCAACCCCTGAAGTCAGATGTTATTTTGCTTTCTCCAGATATGCCTTTCTCCAATCTTTGGTATCCTTTTATTTATTTCTCAAGATGCATTGTTGCCTTTTAGCTGGATCCAGATAACCAAAGTGACAGTTTATATTTTAGGCTGAAACTAGTGTTAGAATTTTTCAGGCAACTGTGTGTAGACTAAAGTTTGATTCAAAGCTGCCCAGTTTTGCTTCTAGGAAGTCTTAAGCCTCCTGCTGATCAGATTTTGATATCTGATCTTTCCTATGTACAGGGAGAAATGAGCCAGAAAACAAGTTTTCTAAGTGAAATTACTATTTGCAACACTAACCCATAAGAAGAAAATCTTTCCAAAATCAGATGGGGGAAAGTGCATTGTGTTGGTATTTTGGTCGAAGACCCGCGGCTGCAGCTTGCGCTCATCCACACCCTCACACACTCCTCAGGTTCTGTTCAAGTCCGAGTTGAATTCTTGCGAGTCCTCGTTACTGAAGTGTGGAACCAATTTTTACAGGTGCAGTGTTCACCATAAATAACCTTCAACAGAAAGAAACGTCTTGTATTTCACATGCGAACGACAGCTATTTCCTTCAACAGCCTAGGTGTCTTTTGTGATCTTTCACCATCGGGATACTGTGCAGGGCGGTGATTTATACAGGTTCTCACTCTTCTTTCTTTCAGCTCCCGTTGCCATTCCAGCTCTGAAGAACATAATGCCACAAAGCCTTCAGTAAAACCAGAGCCTGGAGGAAATATCAGGTGTTAACATCCAATAAAAATCTAACACGCTTGAATGAACCGGGATTGCATGGTACCTCTTGTATAGCCCAAGTAAGGACTGACTTAATGCAGCGGTTTTATGATGGTGGCAGGTAAGGACTAATTATAGACCCTGGACTCCATCATGAACTGACTTGTCAAGTTAACTTACCGACTGAAGTACCTACAATTACATTGTGGGGGCTTTCTACTCCTTTGTGTAACTGGATGCAGTTGCTCCTGAGGAAACATAGTGAGTAAATCTAAGGTGCTGAAAGAAATACTGCACTAGAAATTACGCTGTAGGGAACATTTTATATGCTTTGGGGTAAATTAATGACTGGGTTTGGGGTTTTTAGGGAAAAAAAAAACCAACAAACTTTGTGCACAAATACATACTTTAAAATATATTTTTCTTTCAAACACCAACTATTTTAACAACAGTGTAAATCAGATTTTACAGACCACATATTTCAAGTATGAAGTTCATTAAATGTGTGAAATTCTAGATTAGCTGCCGGGTGTGGCCAGAGCCCCAGTAATGAATCGTAAATTGTGTTCAGGATATAATATCAGATTCCCTTGCCCTGGCGGTGATATTAAAGGGGGAAAAAAACACCTTTTCAAAACAGTCATAACCTTTATTTATTTATTTTAGCCATCATACAATATAGCAAATGACTGCATCAATGTTTCCATCCTGAATCTAATGTACAGGTGTCTAATTGGATTAGTTTGTTGTTGTTATTATTAATAAACCAACTTGTGTTGTGAATGTGACTGAAACTAATGCTATCTATTTATACATGCATTTTTGCCCTGATAATGGGTGGTAGTCTGTCTTTAGATACAAGAATATCACTCTAAACTGTGATTCACTCTGAACCTGTGTGGAAAAAAAATCACTTTACACAGTGAGAAAGCAGCATGACTCTGATTTGGTGTGTTTTGGAGTTCGCCACCAGCCTAGCTGTGTTCTCTGGCTGAGCCAGGAGTCAGTGGGTGTGGGTTCTTGAGTCCGGGTATCCTGTGAGCATGGTGGGTTTCTTAGTTATCTTCTCCGTGTGGGTTTTAAGCCCTTCCTGGAGTAGCTTTCAGCCACGAATGCTTTCCCTTTCCACAAGCTTGGCCAACACCTACCCACCGCTGAAGCGGCATGTGCTGCTGTGTGGTACCTGGAGGAAGGTCCGTGCTGGGAACTGTGAAGCCACTGGTGCGTGGACACGTGTGCCTAGGGGATCTTGAACCCACCCCCCCTGGAAGGAACAGCTGGGGGAAAATACTCCTAATCACCTGCAATCAGAAGGATCTCTTCAAATTCCTGCCTTGGTTCTCTACAGCAACTCCTTGGAAGGGAAAGGTGAGTTGAATTGCTGGGAATAGTGATTTAGCGATGCCGTTCTCATTCCACAAACTCTCCTGGGAGCAACGTGCAGAAGTGACCAGCTATTTCGTTGTGCTGTTGTAACAACTGTAACTGGGGGGATGGGATCCCTGTGGTATCCAGCCTCACTGAACGGAGCAGGCAGGAAAGGGACGGGCACTGGACGGAGCGGCTCAGGGACTGCTGTTGGCCGGGCCGGCAGGCGCCTGTGAGCCCCCACTGCCTGGGCTCCACCAGCACCTGAGCTTTCTTCCTCTCCCTTTTTTCCCTGCACTATGCAACGGGAAGCAGGTTCACAAGCTGGTTCTAATCCCGGTATGACCAATAACGGGAATTTCCCAGGTAGCAGCTTTTGATGGGGCTAAAGCTCCAGGGTGAAAAAGTTAAAGAATTGGCATTTCTCATGCGTGGCTGTTTGGTGGAGATCTCTTCGCAAAGCGTGGCCTGGTGACTGCAGTTACAGAGGCTTAAGCTCTACAAGGAACAGGTAAATGGTAACACGTGCTTTACTTGCCTTGCCCACATAGAGAAGCACCTCTCCAACTCCCAACCCTGACTAATGTTCTTCCTAATTATTCCAGTGAGCAATTGCTCTATATGACTCTTACTTTTTCTTTTTTTTTTTTTTCCCCTGAATGTTAGTTTAAAATCTTAAAAAACAAATGGAAAACAAAATCTGTGGTTTTATAATCTTAAAGAGAAAATGGTTTTAGCAAGAAACTAATGTCTTTATAGCCCCGTA
>KL284885.1:1540-11664 GCA_000699545.1 Podiceps cristatus | reverse complement strand
AAAGAGTGTTGAGAGCTGATCAGTTTTGACTTAACAGAGTTTCTTTACTATGCCAGGTTAACAAGGCTAATTATTTCTTTTAAGGCTGTTTTCAATATGTGGAATGGGATGAAGGGAGTGAACCCACAAGTATTTGGCATCCAGCATAGCTTGTTCCCCCCCCCCCCCCCCCCCCCAGAGCTGACAGATCAATCAGCGGAAATGAAATTGAGACCAGTTTCAGGTGACTGCCCTTTGTTTCCCATCGATTTCAGAGCTGCCTCTGTGACGGGCTAATGAGGGCTGCTGGGTGCCAGGCGCTGCTGGGGAGTGCCGCCGCGCATCCTTCCCCGTGATTGAACTGCCACCGTATCACAAAGCAGCCAAAACAACTTTGATACGCTCGGGAGGTGAAATGGCAAGTACAACTGTGAAGCTTGAAAGGGAAGCGCCAGAAAGCAGAGTACAAACTACTGCTTGTCACTTAGCAGAGACAAACGTGAGTGCAACCAAAACAACGGCGTTATCCGATTAGCAAGCACCTGCAACCCGACAGGAGCGGATCTGCAAAGGCAGGGGATCTGTCAGCTGTCGTTGCAACACCACCGCGAGTGCCACAATACATTAAGTGGGAATAAAGAGCGGTGGTGTAAGAAGTGTAATTGCAATAGGGCTGAAAGGGACACTGTCCGAGCTTGCAGACCTGAAATTAGATCTCCCGATCTCCTGCGTGGGTGTGTGGGAGATGCAATGCTGTATTGCACTGAGGCTCGGCCTGATGGCTCCACTATGGCATCCAAGGATGCAACAACCCTGCGCTCAGACCCAGAGCTTGCGAAACACAGCATCCCCTGTGCTTGCGGACCAGAACAAGCAGAGGCTGCTGTGACTGGGGCTACCTCAAGGAAAGCGCCTGGTGTGTCCGTGCTTGGGACAGCTCTGCTAACCTACCAAATACACCTCCACTGCCCTGGGTAGATGCTTCTCAGAAATGTCTATCAGCTTTAAAAGCACTCCATTACTTTTAACTTGTCCTTCCCCTGCCACATACTCTCTCTTCCCATAAGGCAAAAAATGTCTTCATCTTCAGCCAGAGTATAAGGTATACAGGTATATTATGCAATGATGCCATGATGATTATACATGGCATGATAGCTGTCTTTTACACACATACACAGATGCGAGTACCACCACACGCTTACTTTTTACTTTACAGAAAATATTCGGTATATGAAATGTCACCTAAGCATGGTTTATCTGATCGGATTTCTTCTCCGAAGGATAAAAGGTAAAAACAAAAACCCATCATTGATCAATTGGGAAGTCCATATAAGGTTTTTCACAGCTAGTGATTCTTCTGCTCATTAACCTGCACATTTCAGAGGAGGTATGGTTCACATGAGGGGCCTGTGTATCATGCTCATCTTCCACTTTAAAGGTTTACAGGCCAGCTCGTTAGGCCGCTACTAATTTACTCAGTTTAGCCAATCGGCCCTTGGTTGTTGGGCTGCCTTGGGACCGTGCCTTAGATGCAGAGATGCCCACCCTCACTAGTGCTTTCCCTGGGTGCAGCTTTCTGAAGGAATCAAAACACTGAGAATGTTAATTGGGGGAGAAAAACCAAAAAGTTTGGTCTCTGAATGTGGTGTTGAAAATTGCACTGTTGGTACCAACACAGGGCTGGAATGGACTTCTGGGACTCAGAAACGAGTCTTTTCTAGACCCTTGCAGCTGGGCCTGTGGGTCATGTCCTCCAGAGCACAGCTGAGTTTTAGTCAGCTAGAGAGGGACCGGGCTAACTCCAGCACAGCAGGAAAGTCGGGCCCTTTGCTATTTGCCCCCATGCCATTTGGCAGGCTCACTGCAGAAGGACTGACTTTCCAAATGTCTTTTGGGTGCTGGGACCCCATAACGTGGCTGGGTGAAGCTCTGCTCTCCACCAGCCTGTGTGTTTGCCAGGGAAGGGATGGAGACTGCCGGGGAGGGACACGAGCCCTCCCCGGCCAGGTACCGGCAGCTCCCCGGCGTGTGGTACCGGGTGAGCAGCACAGCCCGGGATGAGGTGGGGGTGTTGCTCCCCGTGCCATGCACAGGGGTCCTTTGGCGCAGCCGAGTAACATGGCCTCGTCAGAAGATGAACGAGGCCCTACAGACGGAAAGGCCTCCTTATTCACCTGCTAAATTTATCCTTGTCTTCTGCAAGCAGCAGAAAGGCACTGCATGTAATGCCTTGTTACAATCCATGTCTTAAAAGGAGTTTATTTTTTCCCCAGAGAGATAACCGAGTTCGCTGTGAGGTTTTGGACACCTGGGCACACAGCGTGCCTTCTTCGACCACAAGCAGAGGACTTGTGTGGCCTTGGAAACTTATCCTACTTATAAAGAAAATGGGCGTCAGTTACTCTCGAATACAAGACACTGGGTGGCAAGAGAGAATTAGGGAGGCGGACGAACAGTAGCAGATGTAGCTTGCCCCATCCGGGAGTAAGCCAAGGGCAAACACAACGGCTCATTTGGGCCTCAGCTAAAAATTGCCTCCTGACTATTGTAGCTGTGTAGGGTGTCCAGCGTTGAAACCCTCCTGGGATAGGCAGCTGTGTGCATCTGCTTTCAACACCACAGGCAAGTTGATTGCAGGCTGCAATGCAGCAAGAACATCAGCCATCGATGGTTTGGCTGCCAGTTGGACAGGTTGAGCTTCAACTTTATGCCAGACTGTCACATTGCTGTGCCGCTTCAGGCCAAGAGAAACAGGTCAGCACTCATTTTTAACATAACCACTCTTTGAGCCATTTGCTCGCGGGGAAAGCAAGTTTGGCTGTCGGGGACCAGGGACTGGGGACCAGAGCCCACGGCTCGCCCAGCAGCACCGCTGCTGCAGCCACTGCCATGCTCTGAGCTGGTCGGTTCATGCTTATTTGGGCTGGGATTTCAGTGCCTTTGCAGAAATGCAGTCTGACTCCAGAAAAGAGCTATTATTAATCATCTCGGTCATCCAAAGAGAGACGTGTTTGCCGTTATTTAAACAAGCATCAGTTCATTCACTAGGAAATAATAAAAAAGAAAAACAGCAGAGGAACAGTTCAGGTTCAGAAATTACTACAGTTTGGGGGTTTTGTTGGTTTTTTGCTTTTTTTAAGGGAGACAGCAGCTCTGTAGCTGGAAGGAGCTGAGCTCCTTACTCCAGTGGCCCAGGAGCAGCCTGCATTTCAGTGCGTCTCCCATCCTACTGTCGCAACATCCCCTTCTAAAAGGGAAACTTGGGCACATTGCATTCACCTCGGGACTTGAAAGAAGCTATTCAAAGACTCGGGACAAAATACGAAAAAAGAGCAAAGCTGCCCATCTCCTTACTCTGTTAGCCTTTGCTCTTGAACCACTGCTGTGCACGGCTGTCCTTAGTAAGCCTGGTAAAACCATCCAGATGGGAAGCCAGGGGGAAGAGGGGGTGCTGGATGTGCTACCCTGTGGCAGTGGCATCCTGGGAAGGACGATGACTACCCTGCAGGCTGCCAGGGGCTGGCAGACCTGTCCCGGGGACCGGTAGACCTGGCCCAGGAACTGCTGTGGGGTGGCTCATAGGTAATAGCCATCCAGGCTTTATCTTTGCTGTGCCTACCTGGGATAGGTTCCTTAAGTGGTCTATTAAAGGGAGTTTTGAGGGGCAGGTAATTTATAGGGAGCATCTCCCACTTCAGTAAGAGCACCTTGAACTGGTCACAGCTCCTACTGAACCAAAACATACTCATCTCATTGTAACTCCATTGGAAGGCCACAGGCACAGCCTGGCTTTGAGCTTGTAGCTGCCTTTAACGCCTTAGAGTCTGACCTGTCCTAGCTGCAAATACTAGCAGCTAGTGTTTCTTGGCTCTGTGGCTGTGATGGTGTTAAAGAATACTTTCCTTTACAAGATTCAATCGTTCCTGCAAAAAATTCCTTTCCTGGTATTGCAAGAAAATGAACGATGAAAAATACAGACTCCGGCGCGCTGTATGAATCCATAGGAGGCCTAGCCATGGTCTTCCTCGGCTCTCTAGTAAGATCACACCAAGTCTTTATCCATTTCATTTGTTGAAAAAAGCAAAAATCAACCAAAAAAGGGCAACTGTCTAAAAAACTGAAGATACAGATACATACATTTAAAATATCTTTATATTACCAAAAAATGTTATTCTTGAGCCCAGATACTTTAAATGTGGCAGTTAAGTGATTACTAATTCATGTTTCAGAGCTAATTACAGCTAGTTGAACTTTTCAAACTTCTAAATTGAAAAAAAATATTTTTTTTTTTTTTCGCCCTTGTAGAACTTTCCCCAGAGTTCTGCCAACCCTTTCAGCAAAAAGGTGGTGGGGGGAATAAAACTCTAATATTAAACTGAGGGACCTTGTCTTTCCCTTCATACTAAAACCATGACAGGCATGGGAACCAGCCTCCCCAGGAGGCCGGGTGCTCCGCGTGAGCATCCCCTTCGTCCCGCTCTCCGCAGCCCGGGCAGCTCTGCCTGCGGGCCAGCAGCTGAGAAGACCCGCTCCACCATCCCATAAAGCGCTGGTGTGAAAAGTAGCAAGGGGGCTGATCTAGGGACTGCAGCCCTGCTAAGGGTCCCTCAGAGCATGGCTATGGTTCCACATGAAAAAAATATTTTCCCCCAAGTATCATAGGATCATAGAAAGGTCTGGGTTGGAAGGGACCCCAAGGATCATAGAGTTCCAACCCCCCTGCCACAGGCAGGGACACCAACCTCCAGGCCTGGACCTACACGAGGTTGGCCAGGGCCCCGTCCAACCTGGCCTTGAACACCTCCAGGCATGGGGCATCCACCACCTCTCTGGGCAGCCTGTTCCAGCACCTCACCACTCTCTCCGTAAAAAACTTCCCCCTAATATCTAATTTAAACCTTCCTTCCTTCAGCTTCAATCCATTCCCCCTTGTCCTGTCACTATCTACCCTTTTAAAAAGTTGGTTCCCCTCCTGTTTGTACGCTCCCTTCAGGTACTGGAAGGCTGCAGTGAGGTCCCCCCGCAGCCTTCTCTTCTCTAGGCTGAACAAGCCCAGCTCCCTCAGCCTCTCTTCGTAGGGGAGGTGCTCCAGCCCTCGGATCATCTTCGTGGCCTCCTCTGAACCCTCTCCAACAGTTCTGCATCTTTCTTGTACTGTGGGCCCCAGACCTGGACACAGGACTCCAGGTGGGGCCTCACGAGGGCAGAACTTTTTTTTTTTTAAGTTAAGTAATTATGTCAAAACAAATGTATGCTTAAAGAAGCTTACAGCTGTGAAATTAGGCATCCATAATTTGTGAAATGCCAAAACAGATTGCCTAAAGCAGCTGTAATGCAGCCCTGTGCTCATCGCACTGATCCCCATAGCCTCCACACTGCTTAATTCTCTTCTCCTTATTTTCTGCCCCTGTTTGTTCCTATCCTTACACCTGCAGTCTTAGCTCCACGGCAGGACTCTATTTCCTTGACAGATCCAGAGAAAGGGTGCTCTGATACTGCACGATCACCTCCAGGCAGTACTGCAATGCAAGTTAAGCAATCATTACATTTACTACCCGTCTGAGTGTTTTATCTTGCTGCATGCAGCCTGGAGCAGCAGCAGAGACGTGGCCACCACAGAGGCGCTTGGTAGAGCTGGCTATTAAAGTTTGTGTCGGCTTGAGAGCCGGCTGCCACGCTTGCCTCCAGCGCTCACAGGTTGCCCCTGGGGCTGCAGCCCCACGTCCCAGCAGTGCTTGTCCCCACCTTGGGGTGGAAGGTCCCGGCTCCCCAGGAGAGCGCAGGGAGGGCCGGGAGGGAGGAGAGGCTGGAGGCAGCTTTTTGCATTGGGGCAGGAAGGAGCTCCCTAGCAAGTAAGTGTGAGATGGCAGGAGGAGAAGTGGGCAAGGAAGACCTTCTCTGCAGCATGTAAATTTGCTGCTGGCCTCCTTCATTAGACCTGTCTTTCCATGGGGAAAGCTCTGGGGGCCAAGCTCCCCAGCATCATCCTGGACCCCTTCTTCCTAAATTGGCAGCCAGGCTTGGAGGGGAAGATTCAGCTCTTCACTTCAATCCTGAGGTTTGTAAATGTTAAGGGTGAAGCTTTTAAAGGCTGGCTGCAGGAAGCTACACTGGCAGCCCCCCGGTCAGCAGCAGCAGCCTGGGTCCCCACCAGCAGGTTAAGCAGTGAAGGGGAGGCAGCAGGGACACACAGCCCTCTGCCACTGAGCTGCCAAACACCTCTCAGACAGTAAAACCACGCAGCCGAGCTGTGTTTCGCCCGTCAATTGCTACGGACACATTCAGCAAAAGGCAGTAGCCAGCACTAGTGCACCTCCGTTGGCTTCCTAAGCTTTGCACCCAGGGACAAATGAGGCGCCGGTCTTGTTGTGTGCCTTGCTTCATCTTCTTAATGAGTAAGAAGTCAAATCTATTGCATTAATCCAAGCAAATTATTAATGGCCTTTCATTTTGAAGCAACCAGCACCAGTGTTCACCGGAGTAGGATTGCCTCCTGTTTGTGACCGTCCTGCCGCCTGCGTTGTCAAATGATGTCGTTTTAGTAGAACATCCATCTCAAGTGGATGATTATTGGGTTGACTGCCCCTCGGGGTGTAATGAAAAGCATTCATTAATTCTCAGGGCAGGAGGGCTAATTACTTTTTTATAAAAAACTGTGCTAATTGCCAATAACTTTTTTATTGAATGGGTCTCATAGAGATGATTTTGATTGGCTTTTTGATTTTCCTTTCACATTGTAGCACTTAAAACATATAGCCCAACCAGACAGGCAGCCCCTCGGTTCGTGGGATAAGCGTGGGGAGGAAACCCCACCATTACGAAGACAGGTGGACACCGCCAGCCTAGGCTCAGTTCAGCGCTGGGGCTCGTGGGGATTCCGAGCCTCCTACCTACACGCTGCCTCCTGCTTCCATGCAGCAGGCAGGTGCCTGCTTTCCGTACTCCCCCGAGGCACGGCATTGCTTTTGGCAGGCGGTGGGTGCCAGTGTGGCAGGGGGAGCGGGGGGCTGGGGCTGGCTCCCCATGGGGCCGAGCTCTGCCTGGCCTGCGGGGAGGAGGCAGTCCTCGGTCCTGCAGGTACCAGGATTGCATGAAGGTAAATGGAGGAGCACACGGCAACAACCCTCGGGCTCATTGTACCGGTTCCTGTACTTGGCAGAGGTACTCATTTGCCTGGCATTTGGGTCACAGTGTACTCCAGGGTGAAGGAAATTCTGGGTGACTTCTTGTTTGCTTGTAATTACAAATAACTACAGGCCTGAAGATACCGAACGATCAACATAAGCACCAACCAGTTCTTTTGGGCAAGCAGTAAGTTACACGCACGGCGTTAAAGGTAAACGCCACAGAAGCACAGTAAACCCACAGGAACCAGAGCAGGAAACCCCCAGCATCAAACCGCTCCTGCAAAGCCTCGGATAGTGCCACTGATTGATGCTGGCTCTGAACTTTGTTGCGTGTGAACTGTGGTAGTGTCTCGCAGTCTGACGCCACAGGCTCCCACAAAAGGCTGCTCTCACGTCAGGAGGAGAGAAGGGGTGTCCTGGCAGGCAATAGCCCCCTCCAGATTGGGCTACAGACTCCTGCTGCTGGCCTCAGCTGCTGCAGCTGGAGATTACTGCACTGCCGTGTCAGACACACAATCAGGTTGAAATACGTCCTGTTTCAAAACCTTTTGATTGAAAAAAATAAGGTTTATATATTTTTTGCTCCTTTTCTCCTCCTGTCCAATTCTCCTCTCACATAATGATTTCTGATTCTCTACTCAAGAAGATAAAGCACACAAACCATGGCTTCCATGCAAGCCAGAAAGCTGCCCCTGCTTCCCGCCCCCGGAAATAATTGCAATTTAAAAAATACTGATTTTTTAACTTAAAAACTTAAGCAAAAACCTTACTTAATCTCCATTTTAAGAATCGATAGGGCTTTCAAAAATTACTTTTCATTTCTGAGTGCCCTAAGAGGTTTTGAAAGGCCTGGGTTCCCAAAAGGTAGGTGTCTCCACACTTTCTGAAAGCTACAGTGTTTTGGAAATACCTCCAGGGGGTTGCCTGAAATCTTGTGCTTCTGAAAGTCTTGGCCAAGATGCTGTGTTATAGGAGCATGATGAATAAAAAATAGCATTCTGGTGATTCAGTAGTTGCATTGGGAATGTACATCACATTATGAGCTACACTGTTGAATAGCGCACCAGGGATGTTGTTATATATAGGGGGGTGTGTGTATATACACACCCCAGTTATTGATTACATGGAAGGATCGCAATCTAAAATAAGTACTCAGTGTCGCCTATAGATAACTTCAGCAGAAGCCAAAAATAGCCACACTGCAGTCACCGCGGGGCAGAACTGACTCCAGAGCTTGAAGAGCTGCTGCCTCAGCACGGCTTGCTTTTAATGAGCTCGCCCGTACCAAATACCTCCGGTCACGTCGGGCAAAAATGAACCCCCCTGTGAATAAAACGCTTCCTGCTTGCAACAGGAACAGGTGCAATGACAAGCAAAAGGCAAAAGCCAAGGCTTTTTTATCTTCAAAATTAGACCAAGCTGGTAAAAGCAGCCTGCAGAAGGCTGACCAGGTTTCACATGTTTGGGGAGGGGCAAAACACTTTTACTTACAAAAAAAGCAGGAGTGACATTTGTATGGCAAATCATGAAGATTTCTATTTTTATTACACAGGTTCATACTGAAGCAGCCCTAAGTCAGCCCTGGCAGAATTCTGACATCCTGATCAATCCTGCCCCTCCAGTGGGATGTCAGGTATTTTATACAGCGTTAACTAAATAGCGCATGGGACTTGGCTGGCAGCAAGTTCATTTGCTAATCAACATTTTCTTAAATGGTAATGAGCTGTTGAAGTCAAGGGGAAGAGTCACAGATGATAAAATCATTTTAGCCCCGGCACTGGGTCCTCTGAGCAGCAACAGGCTGAAATCCCGTAAGCAGTGCTGCAAAGCCAGCCTCCTCCCCAGCGATGCTCACCCACGGCTGGTGGCCCGACGGCACGGCCGCCTGCTCCCATGGCCGCAGTTCGATGCTAGCCTGAAAAATCACCTTCCCAGCAATGTATTACCCCCTCGGCAGTGCTCGGGACCATCCTCCTCAGCAGAGGCAAGGCCTGGGAGGCAGCTCAGGATGGGATGCACGTGCCAGCTAAGGCCACTGGTCCACCTTGCAGCCGGCCCAAGCTAGAAGATCACCAGGCCCCAAACGAGGTGGTCTCAACACCCCTTCTTCCTCCTCCCACAGTCCCGCGCCATCTTCCACTCTCCTTGTCCCTCAACCGTGGCCCCTTCCTCCTGCCCCTCCTGGCACTCATACAGTTGCCCCACCACCTGCTTCGACTCCCAGACCTGCCCACCCCTCTTTGGCCCAGCTCTGGATCGGTGATCGCGGTGAATGCAATGTTCTCGGGGAGGCATCAGGCAGCCAGTGCCAGCCATGTGCAGCAGGCATCCGAGTGAGTTCATGCCAGAGAGTGGCCCTCAGCCCCCGAGGCAAAGCCCCCCGGTAGCCCGTGAACCCTGCGCTTCTGTGCCCGGCTGACATAACCCACACTCGGCAGCTCTGGCTTTGTTTCCTTTCCAACGCCTCGCTTCTGCCTCCAGGAGGAAGGCAGGGATGCACGGGGAGGCTGTGCACAGGGCAGGGTCCGGTCAGGGGATGCTGTGTTCGTGGCAGGCGATTCTGTTCTCAGGGCAGGGGAGGCTGTGCCTGGGGCAGGGGACGCTGTGCCTGGGGCAGGGGATGCTGTGCCTGGGGCAGGGGATGCTGTGCCTGGGGTAGGGGATGCTATGCTCAGGGCAGGGGATGCCACAGTGCCAGCTAGTGCAACCCTCCCTGCCAGAGCTGCTGTGTGGCCCCAGCCCGGGCCAGGGGGATTTCGCCGGGAAAGCCCTTGGCGGGTCCTTCACCAGCCTAATCCTCTCCCTGGAAGGTGTGGAGAGCCCAATTAACACACCTACCCCATACAAGCAGGAGTGCTGCCAGGCTAAGGGGCACAATTGAGCACGCACTGAAGGGCTTTGCTGAACGGACTTAATTCACTGCTACGCCTTAATGCTGAGCACATGCTTTAGTGAATGTGGACAGGCAAGCTGGAGCACTTTGAGGGGCTGCTGACCTGTCACCCCACATCACGAACC
>JMFS01119182.1:0-10108 GCA_000699545.1 Podiceps cristatus | reverse complement strand
GGCAGTGTGGGGCAGGTGGGTACTGGGGCCTTGTACAGGACTGGGGTGACTTGACTCCCACAGGGACACTGAAGATTTATGTTTTTAATACGCAATTACTTGGTTTTGGTTTTGGAAAGTGAGGGCTTCCTTGGAAGTGGGGCTGCCTTATAGTCAGGTAAATACAGTACTTCACACCGCCTGATCCTATCCCAGCCTTCCCCCCACGGGCAGATTCTGCCTTGCGGGTGGCTCCAGTAAAATCCTCCCAGCCACACCACCACGGAGGACCCCTCAGTGCGGGGTCGCGTGTGCTCCTGAGCAAAGCAACAGGCAGGTCCCCGAAAGCGTTTGGAAAGCCCAGGGCTTCTGCACAGCTGCCTTGTGACTTCTCAGGCAGGCATACCCCGCCTGCATCGCTGTCTCCAGCCTACCCTTTTCCGCACGTGTTGGCACCGCGTTGGCTTGCTGCTGGGAGGTCTTCTCCGCCCTGGGGTGCAGAAGCTCTTTGGAGGAGTCTTTGCTGCCTCTGCACATGGGGACTTCAAACTTTCTATGATTCTATGACTTTTTGGCAAGTGGAACTGGTGAGTAGTGCCATCCTTGCCTTAGTGCTGCGTGTCTTCTCCTTCATCTGCTGGCATCCTGACATTGCTCTCAAAAAATCATGACACCTGGAACAGATTGGGAGTTGACACAGCCTCATTTCTTCCCCAATAATACAAGCCAGTGCCCTTCCAGCTGGGAGGAGTCTGGCTCTTGAACAAGTCTGAAACTCCCATGCTCTCAGACCCAGAGCACTCAGGATTTGGCTAACTGAGGACTCCTCAAAGGAAACCCATGACTATGCCTCTATAAAAAGAGATGGCCCTTGCTTGGGCTTGCTGCGGTAAAAGCTTCAGGAAGCTCCCCAGTCCTGTTCTGCCACCCCTTCATCACCACGGTCTCTCCACTCCTCCTCCTCCCACATAGTTCAGCTTGCAGTAATCCTCTCCATTGCCAGTATCCCGAGGAGAACGTGCAGGCTGTGTCCTCTATGGGTGGACAAAGAAGCAAGGAAGATACCAAAGGATATCTGTGTTAACCTGTGGTTAACATTTCATGTTTAGGGTTTTAAATTTATTATTATTATTATTATTATTATTATTATTACTATTATTATTATTATTATTATTTTAAACATGAGTTGCTCTTGACTGCATGGGCTTCCCCGTGTGACTCCCCCTTCCAGGCTCATAGCCTCTGCTGGCTGGTTGAGAGCAGCTCCTTGTGCAGCCAGATTCTGCTTTTTTGAGGCACCTGACTCTCCCCATAAAGACTGCAATCACTCCACATGGCATTCAATAACCCAGGCATTTGAATGCTCAGTGTTGTGGTATATTTAAGTATGTTTTAGGCTTTCTCTCTTAATCCTCAAGCTCTAAAAAATGCTAAATTCAAGTGAAAAACATAGATGAACTTCTTATGCATTGGTCCCTCTGTGGCTTGCCTAGAGGCAGAAATGATGTTGAGACTTTTTCAAGTCAAACTATTTACAAACATGTCGAAGGGAGGCATGTATGAAAACACTTATAGTGGAAGACTTCACTCCTACAGAGAACCTGCTGGAACAGAAGCCTGATAATATATGGAAAAACTGCCCCAGTGTTTCAAGAAACAAGAAAGCTGATCAGTCCAGCTAGAGTGAAGAAGAAACAAGGGAAAAAAAAGTCAGCTCCAATCAAGCATGCCAGGGCATAACCCTCTCTGCAGATCTCGTCCCATAAGGGTCCAAGACCATGCAAGAACCTCCAATCAATGGATGCTGCAGGAGCAATCAGGCCATTAATGTAACAAGTCAATGAACTTCGATGGAGCTGACTTTTCTGGAAAATTAGCTGGTTTTGCCAGGATAACCAAATCACAAAAGGACACAGGACATGATCAACACATGGAAGGATACAGACATTTGCTGAGAAGTTCTATGAGCATGACAAAATTAAATGAAACAGGATGTCCTAGAAAACAGTTTTCACTTTCATCATGTCTCTTGGCTGGATTCCATGGCATCGCAGAAACATTTCGACAAGAATTGATTACTTGTCACATTCTGGGCCCTGAAGAGCTTCCCACATCGCTCAGAATAGGTAGGTCTTTTTTTGAGTACAGGCTTAGAGGTGAGATCTAAGCCAGCTGGGCAGAGCTGCCATCCTTCAATTACATATTACTATGCATATGACCGAATCCTGCGATCAACAAGCTCAAAGGAGCGTAAAAGGATTAGCTGTTTATTTTAATACCAACATTTAGCAGCAGGATGTGCATATAAAAACAGATAAACTGGGGGGAAGCAGTAAACTAATCTGAGCCAGAAAGCAAAGGTAGATCTTTTCGTGACACTGAGAATAATCTTCATCTGGCTAGCGACTAAGCAAATGGATCCAAGCTATAGAGTGAGGTCAAAAGCAACATCTCCCCAGAGTTTTGAAGAAGTTTAGACTCATGAGTTCAGTTTGGCCTAAAATATGGGTCACTTAGTTCCAAAACTGAATGTTCCCCAAAGGCTGGGAATAGTCTGGATCAGCTCCCGGCTGGGTCTGTTTTCAGCTGCAGACTTTGCAAATAAGGTCAGCTGTTGCAGAACTTCACCTGGTGCCCCAACTAAGCCATTTCCATCTCTCCAGCCACAGTCTTATCCTTCTTACACCTTTTGTACCTTCCTGGGCTGGAGCTTTTTGCTCATGCAGATACTCCTGCTGCTTTCCAGAGGCATGTGATCCTCTGGAAAACTGCATGGAAGACTGCTTGCATTTCCTCAAAAAGAAAAACGCCAAAAACCAAACCACCCACATTTATTCTTAAAAAGGTGGTTTGGGGGGGGTGGGTTGGCAGGGGTTTTTGGCAGGGGTTGGGGGTGGGGGGGTGGTTTCTCCACATAAAACTAAGCTCAGGGCTCTCTCTTACTGTTTGGAGATCTCAGTTCAAACTCCTGCTCTACTTCTAACTTCCCATGTTTCAGGGAGGCCATGCACCATGTTAGTGGCTTGTGGGTATTGATGACAACTGGATGACAATTCCACCCCTTCGTTTGCCTTGTTTCACCTCTGAGTTTGTACAAAATTACCCTCTGGAGCAGGGAGAAGCCAGCAGACTTGACTTAGGGCTTCTGAGAATAAAATTCTTGCATCATCCCAAGCAGACGGGGAAAAAGTGGGAAAGCACCGGGACCCTGGAAGAGGCAACAGGGAATGAGAAATTCTTGATTTCCACCACCAACTGGTTTTCCAGAAGAAAAGTCTTGTTTTTTAAATTAGATTAGAGCACTTTTCTAGACAGAGATTGCAGATATTTTGCAAAGATACCTTAGTGTGTTCCTGTTGATAACTACAGCATCTACGAATTCATACTTCTGGATGAAAGGCATTTTATCAAAAAGTTCCTGACAAGTTTGTATTTTCACAGCACATCACAAACATACCCAGCCCATGTGAAATCTGTGCAAGAAAAACAAGGTTCATTTTGTCAAAATTATGAGAAACAAATGGTGCCTGACGGAGTAAGAAGCAGCCTCCAAGTTCTACTGCACCAGAGATTACCAATGCAGCACAGTGCACTGAGCCCGATGGCACGGGCAATACAAGGGAACGGACACTGGGGAAACTAGAAGGCATGGAGAACAGGTGAGTTCAGAGCTCAAGAAGATGAAATAACAACAAACAAAAAGGAAGCTACCTATCCAAGCCACCACGTGAACAGCTGAGCATCAGGATTTTTTACTCGTGCTCTCCTAAGATAAAAGACATGCCAATCTGTACAGCGGGCTTGTGGACCGGAGAAAGATCGGCTTTGCCGTGGGTGTTGAGAATATGTTAGTGAAGTCCTGAGCAGGTGAAAGATAGTCCTTGCGGAAACAGAGGGCACATTAGTGTGCTAGCGGCAGGGCTGTCATTTTGATTCTTCCCTTCCACTTTCTGCTAAGTGCTGTTTTTCTCAGTCTCTTGGAGGTTAAGGACAGATGGGAACCATTAGATCTTCACAGCTCCTTTGAGAGCTGTTAGTCAGATTTCCTGCATATCGCAGCCCTTCAGACCTCACCTGCTTACCTTGCCTGAGACTTGACTACAGTGTCACTCATGCTTTTAACTGCAGTTAGGGCACATCTATCAGAAACATGCCTGTCTTGGCTCGGACACATCTGGAAAACGCGCCAACCGCCCTGACAGCTTATTACAGTGATTAATCACCTTTATTCCAATAAATTTGTGCCCAGTTTTTCATATGAATTTATCTGGTTTCCACTTGCTGCTACACATTGCCATAATTTACTAGATTAAAGAGCCTTTCAGTACCTGATATTTTTCTCCCAAGGAAGTTCTTTTGCCATCATAATCAATTCCCTGCTCAGTCTTTTTTGATAAGCTAGAGAGAGCGAGTGCTTCATGTCTCCCATTGCAAAGCATTTTCTTCAGGCTCTGAATGATTTTGTGTGGCTCTAATGTTCTACCACCTATTTTTCAACATCAATTTAAAACACGCAAGCCATCCCAGTGCTGGTCTCACGAATATAGTACGTGCTCATATCCAGTTGCTTGTCCCTTAGGACTCTTAAAAAAAATAATAATCTATTCGGAGTCTGCGGCAGATGCAAGCTAGCTTCCTTCTGGATGGCATTTGGAGCCACCGAAACCCAGCTATCAGTCACCTTCACTGGTGCTGCCACTTCAGCAGGTAAAGAGAAAGCACGACGAGGCTGTCCATCCCCGTGCTGCCCTGCGCAGGGTACCGTTCTGAGCACAGATTGCAGACCCAGACCACATCCATAGGAATAAACTAGCCGACGGCTGCAGAGCAGCTGTGTCCAGGCTGTTAAACCCTCTTACCTGTCAAAGCGAAGTGGCTGCAGCCAGACTTTTTACATCTGTGCCTGGGAATTGTTTGGGGAAGTGCTAGCAGCCCTGTGCCGGGGACCATTTCTCAGCTTTGCCATGGACCTGGCTCCAGCACCTGGGAGCACTCCCTCTCACCACCCCCTTTCCCGAGAGAGATTAACACCATTTTAACACAGAACCAGGCTCCAAGGAGGGAGGATGAAGTGACTCTCTCGCTTTCTCCTTCCAAACCCTCTTTCCTGACAGGTCTGCAAGGCTTCAGATCAGAGTGGCAGCAACAGGCTGGGGACTCGTACTCACAACAGAGAGGCAAGATTTCCATCGCAACAGAGCCTCTGGTGTTAAGGCACCAGTCCTCTCAGTGCAGCCATGTGAAGGAGAGAAAGGACACAGGAAGAAAATGCAAGAAATAAGGAAGAAAAGGCAGTAAAGGCACTTTTGCATAAGGTCAGAGAGGAGGGCTTGTGTCTGAGATCTTGCATCAGCATGCAGCCAGGACCCAGGCTGGCAACATCACACGGGCTGATGCTTTAGTCCTGGGGGGTCCCTGAGCTGCCTGTCCTGCATCAAACATCCAGCCAGCACTGGCACCCCGAAAGCTTTCACATGGCCTGTCCTGATGTCACTTGTCAGAGTCAAAAGAGCAGTACCCCAGGTATCCAATGCCAACAAAGCTGGCGGCACTTCACACCTGTTAGGTAGATGAGGCATCCAGGCAGAGCCTAAATATCACTTTTTCTACCATTGCAGGGTTCTCCGATTAGGAGGTTGAGAGAAAAATGATTTGGGGAAAAGATACTCCTTCCCCCATCTCAACAGAAGGAAACAACAATACTTGATGGCTAATATTTTATTAGATTTTGACTAGAACAATAGGAATTTCTCTTTTTCCACAGAATTTTCCCCTTTCTTATATTCCATCAGTGGCAGAAAATGCTGAATCACAAACCTGGAGCTTTAAAAAAGAAAAAAAAAAAAAAAAAAAAAATTATTTCATATGCAGAAGAAACATATCTTACATCATTTCATGCTTCCTGCTCTGCTCTCTGGTGCCACGTTCCTCATTTTCAGGCTGTTTTAAAGGTCAGCTTCACAGAACAAATCCTGACCTCAGACATGGGAAATATGCTGCCTCATCACTCCAGGATCTTTTCTCACATGATTAGTCCCAACATTCCTGCAAGTAGAACAGTCCTCATCACCACTGCTGCAGGAGAGGGGGTGGGGGGGAAAGGCAAGATATTTTTTCTTTCCATTCCCCAAGTTAATATTCACCACCATCAGAGCCTCATTTCATAGGCTGGGGGCTACTTCAACAGTGTAATGCTATTGCCATCTATGGGCAAGTAATAGTCTTACCAGTCATACAACTTAAAGTCAGAATACATATCTAAACTGACAGCTACTCTGGGGAAAGTTTTAAAGGACTTTAAAGAGCATTTTATTTAAGATTTTCCAATGGCTAAGAGGTAGGATCTGGGTAAAAGTTATTCACAGGCAGCAATTACTTCTCATGGTATTTGTCTTAATCCTAATTACGTATTTATTCAACTGGCTTCATTTTGCCCAAATAATTTTATTTTAATGCTGTAATTTGAGCAAGTGGGAGAGGTCACATTAAGGTGTCGATCCAGAAGAAGCACACATACTATGTATATTTTAACCAAAGGATCTGAATTTATTTGAAGTGACTACTATCAATTATCAAATGTTTAAAGAATGATAGAAGGCACAACAGTGATGAACAAGCTTCAGTGCTACAGGAAAGCTGAAGATTAATTTATTTGCTTAATAGCTCTTCTAAAAATGTAAGATTTCAACCTTAATAAAAGCAACAGTCACTTAATCTACTGGTAGTAAATGACAAATATATACTGACAAAATAGTTTGATTGAAGTAAAAAAGTTACTGCAAACTCTTTTTAGATTGCTTATGGCTCTAAGAAAGAATCAAGCTCTTTTTCAGTAACCTAGTGGATCACGTTCATATAAAAATTTTTTTCATCAGTAAGAAACACAAAGCAAAACTGAAGCTCCCACTCACTGGGACACTCTACAGATGAACTTTAAAAGAAAGCACACCACCGCAGCAAGATGAAAAATGACTTTTCTGTTAAATTATAACTAGCCAGACGGTTATACTGCTCTCAGGTTCTTGATAAAGGCACAAAGATTGCCTCCTGTGCCTGCAGAGCTCATTCCCAGGCCGCGTGGACTGTGCATGGTTAACTTGTCAGCCTTGTTTTGCTGAACCACTGAAAGGAAAAGGCCCAGGCCCTGGGAGCAAAGATTGCCCCACGGCGTGTCACTCAGAAAACAAACCAAACCAAACCAAACAACCCCAACGTGGCTAAGGCATCAGTCCCACCTCAGCCTCTTGCCAGAGGAAGGGCTCCGTAAGACTGAACCTCACAGAAGTCATACAAAAAAGACGAAGTCCTCTTCTAACAAAGTTGGAACAAAACCGTTTGGATATGATTTCTGGAAGAAAAAGCCAGAGGTGTTTGTGAATAAGCAGAAGAATAGGCACTTCCAGTGACTGCAGAACTATAAACAAAAGCACTTTTGTGCACTCCCAGATTACTTGCTCTTATTTTCTCTTACAGTCACATGCTCATGTGGGCCTGTACTGTTTAAAAACATGATTCATTAAGGGGCCTTAAATTGCAACTAAGTATCGTACTATTAATACTGACTTTGTTTCTGTTACTTAGTATAATTTGGTTTATAACTGTATCTCTTACATGACCAAATCCCCACTGAATCCTTTAAAAGTTTTTGTTGATATGTGCACTATATTTCCAAAGTGTTTCAGATTTATGGGCTTCCCCCCACCCCGCTGCCCCATCGTTGTTTCATTGGTTCTGGGACATCCCCTTCTTTTCAGCAGATTGAAACATCCAGTAATCTGAAACAGATTTGGTGACCCTATATCATTAAATCATGCTTTGTGGTGCTTTATTCCTGCTCCAAAAGACTTTATGCATTAGCGGATACATAAAATTGCACCAGAGACTGAATACATATTGAAAAGTAATAAATGATTCCATATGGTTGTAATTTTTCAAAGCAGGGCACCACTGTTTTAAAGCAATAGTGTTTAATTTTCCAATTAGGAAGATTTTTAAATAGCCCTTCTAACCCACAGATACAGGAACACTCTCACTTCGATATTCTCCCCAGCTGAGAGATTTGGGTGCACCAACAATTTTCACAGTAAAATGGTGTCCTTGGTTAGCTAGCTAGCAAGGGTACAATTAGCCAAGGCAGTTAATTTCTTCCTTTTATTCAAAAAAGCTTGTGTCATCATTACTGCAAAGACACAGGTCACAAAGCCTCTGTGAGCAAACTGAATAGCATACGTTCCTCTTTAAGCTTCATGTACTTGAACATCTGTCAGACCTCAGCTACAGTTTCTCCCCCATTTTCCCTGTTTACTTCCAAGAAAAGAATTAATTTTGGTAAAACAAGGCTTATAATACCTCTACCTAGTTAAATTTTAAGCTTAACATGCCTATTATGAAGAGTGGGTACTGTATTTAGAAACAGCAGGCTCTTCAGCAGATCATTTCTCAGCATTTATTCAATTACATGCGTTCACCTGAATGGTACCCCCCAAAAATAATTAAAATAATAAAATTAGGTCTCATTCTTGTCATTGGCTCTTCACAGGTAAAACAGCAGTGGAGGACTTTGTGCAGACCTTTAACACAGCAGTTTGCTGGAGTGAAGGAAGTGATTTTGCATGCATACAAACAGAAGAACTCAACTTTTCAGGTTCCAGGACGAGCTTGCAGGGCAGTTAGCTATAATTGCATGCCCCAAGCATGTTTAAGTGACATTCACATGAGCCGCAAGGAATGTAAGGCCTTTAATACCAGAAGCAAGACCAGAGCAGAACAGAGACATTAAAGTTCAGAACTGCCCTCCCAAAAGCTCCTGCTCAACCGATGCCTAATCCCTGAGGTTCAGGAGTCCTATTTTTAAACTGTCAGCATCCCAAGATATGGGACATTCTGCTTTTGGCATACCCAGAACCACCCTACATTGGGCAGCTCCGCACCTCTCTTCCCCCTGGGCCCAGCGCTGGAATCTGAAGCTCAGACACGTCTCCATGCAAGGCGAGACCCGCGGCCCCAGCTGCACAGCCTCCTCAGAGCACATCTAACGCATACCAGCAGGCTCCATCTCCTTACAGCGTGCTGCTCTGATCACTCTTCCAAGACGGGACAGCAGGTAGGAGGTGCCCCTTGCCATCCCATCGCTCACTGGAGCGTGTCTCAGGCACTCAGGAAACGTGACCCCCTTCCCATTCCTCTGCCTTGATGCTGCTCCTGAGTCAGCAGCCACCCAGTTCCTCCAGGGTGGGAGAGAGAGAGAACCAGCTGCAAATGCTTATCAACTTCCCCACCATGTGCCGAGCCACTGACTGCTTTTGCTTAACACTTCACTGGCCCCTCTGAACCCTTTCTCAACTCCCCAGGGGGACTTCCTTCCTGCTGTGGGCCTTGCAGCGTCCCCCACGCCAGGAGACCCAAGGTCAACTTCTCCCCACTTCTGCCTGATGGGGTTCAGATGCCTCCCCCCGCCCCCGACCTTCATAAAGAGTATCTTACCCACCGGGAGGGAGGTAGGCCAGCCTAACAGGCACTCTTTCAGTCAGCCCGTTGAACCCGTACTGCTGCCTGGGGGAGAGGGTGGGGATTCAGGATTCACAGGAGCAATGGAGGAGAGGCCGTGACCTAGCAATAATAACATTGCCATGGGGAAGGGAGGGAAACAGCCCCGGATTTCAGTCCCCTTTTCCAGTCTGCTCTATACGCTTTATGAACATAAAGCATACAACACTGAACATTTGTCAGAGGACAAAACACAAAGCTCTGGGAAAAGGACCAGGAGCCACATCTCCAGCTCCTAAGCAAGCGCACTGATCACTGGAGATAAGGAGTTACAGGGGGAGGGGAGCGCTTGGACTTCCTCCTCCAGGGGCCACATGCAGGAGAAAATAATTCATTCTTTGAAGCAACTGAAACAGGCTGTACCTAGGCACCTGCTCTCAAAAGGAGAGGCCAGGCTGCGAGCCTCCGCGACAGGAAACGCTCCCCTGCAGCCCCCACTCTCTTCACCCGATCCCCGACTAAAGCCTCTGCTACAGCAGCGTGCCTTATGCAGGTGGAGGGGAGCGGGACTGCGAAAGGCAGCTGTGAAAGGCTGGGCTGTACCGGCACGGCTGTAGGCAGCAGGGACCGAGGCTACCTCTCG
>KL284884.1:480-15191 GCA_000699545.1 Podiceps cristatus | reverse complement strand
TATCTCAACCCACGAGTTTTCCTTTCTCTCTTATTCTCCTCCCCACCACCCCACTGGGGACTCAGGGGGGGTGGGATAACAGTGAGTGAGCGGCTGCATGGTATAGGGTTACCAGCTGGGGTTAAACCACAACATACATGTATGCAGCATAAGGACTAAGACAACATTGCAAGTTCCAAAGACCCATTACAAAAGCAATAGTACACTGCAGACTAAGGCTCAGAGATCTCTACCAGCAACTGTATTTACGCAACAAAACAATTTTAACATCAGCTGAAGTGATACCTTGTGCAAACACAGCAGCTGTCTAACAGCATACGATATCGACCAGCATGAGAACAGAAGTGGAAAGTACACTGCCAATTTAGAAAGTTAAGGGTGTCAAAATTCACCTGGAAAGCTGTAGATGGACTTGGACACAGACACTAGAGTTAGCAGTCCACACTTATAAATAGTGAGAGAAGATTCTTAGTAGTAGCTTTTAAGCACCTTTGAGATTTCTGGCTAACAGGTATCTCTCTGAACTGCCCCCTTCACTCAAGGGCTGATGGCCCTCGGGTAACAAAGGAGATGTATTCAATGCACAGGGAGAGATAATATTACCAAAGGTACTTCTGATTAGGCCCAGAAAGCCAGAGCATGAAACATTGCTGCCTAATGTGCAGAGCAAACCCTGATCCCTTTATCAAAACACACCCTGGAAGCCAGGCCAAGTCAAGGAGACCTGTTCACCCAGCCTTCACACCAAAGATATATGAACTGACATATCCTTCAGAATGCAAATACAAAACAGGGACCTATACACAAGAAAACAGAAATGTGAAATACATTTGTACCACACCAACCTATACCCAAGAGGTGTTCACTTGGCACTCAGGCCTTGTACTCAGGCTGTAAGACACTGAACCGAAAACCTGATCTCACACACATTAACTCAAAAAAAAAAAAAGGATAAGCAAGAAAGGCACTGAATGCTGTGCAATATCAGGAAAATCCCCTTGCTCTCATGCTTCATGATAACATCTGAAAAGATAGTACTGCTTGAAAAAGTCAATGTTATATCTAAGCCCCAGTGGGCAAAAGGAGTTATGCCTTCATTAATACTCAGAAAGACACCGTACAAATGTAGTCAGACTTTTCAATGGACAGTTTAAAAAAATAAAGGCTCCTCCTCCCAGCTCTGCATCTAGCTATGTCCAATGTCACCAATATACAACAATTTCAGTGTAACAAAGACAAGCCCTCCATACATAAATACAATAAAATTTCTCTTAATTTCTTCATTGTCTGTAAGTTTGTACTTTAAACCTTCTAAGTACTATTTACACTCCCTGCTCAGTTTTTATTTTATTACATCACAAAGTCAACTGGGTTTAGCTCTCTTGTTGGTATGGCAGTCACAAATCATGTCAACAGCACTATCCTGTAACAAAGTTTGTTTATCATTAGAGAGCAATCAGTATTATTACTGTTATAAGAAAGTAACAAAGCACCTAGAAGGCACTCCTGCAGCTAGTGAAAACCTAAATAGAAGAAGGTACATACAGAATTTACAGAGCTTTAGTTAACTATACAACTTTCCTCTCACCTCCCCACTTAAATTTTCAGAAATAAGAACAGTTTTTTAGAGATTAATGATCTGAACTGCATTTCCCAGGAGCTTAAACCAGTTAAAATCCACAACATCAAATTAAGACATTTCAAAGGATTCAAGCAGAGCACCCACCATAATGCAATGCAAGAGCAGCCTACAAATGTCTCCACTATTTGTCATTTTATAGCCTGAGCCTACCAAGAGTCAAAGCCTAGGGTACAAAGCACACAACTAGATCAGGTTTTGCCTTTCCCCAGACAAAACACAGATTATTTCACTTTGTCCTTTTCACAGGGAATAAATAACCTTGGACAAAGGATTGCCAGGAAGTCAGTCTGTCCCTAGACTGAAAAGAAGCACTCTTTGCCGTTATCATAAAAGAAGATCCTCTTCGCCAAAGAGAACGGGTGTTTAAAGAAAAAAAAAAAAATGGTTTAAAACTTGAGTAGTTATCTTCTGTGGGCAGTTTTGTCTAAGGTATTTGTATTTTTGCCTGCCCCGCTCACACTACTGTACTTTCATCTATTAGCAGTTCAATGCAGGAAACTCACTGTCCATCACCTAAAGTTGCTCAGTACAATCAGTGAGATCTCCCAGAATTCTCTGAGATCCTATTGAAAAAAAAAAATCTCTACTGATGAAAAAAATTATCTTCATTAATCCACCTGGCAGATGTATTCTTCCCCCTAATCATTATGGGAGTTTACAATTCTAATAAAGCTGTACTCACATCACATTATTCAGATTACAAAATCTCTGGACAAAGAAAGCTCTCAGGCACAGTGCTGTAAATCATCAAAACGACTTCTTATTCCTAGCTGGTAAGTGCTTTAAGAAAGGGTACGTACATAGCTGACTGCTAAGGAAGAGTCACTGGCACGGTCAGTCAACTAGTTATCACCAAAACAATTATCTATTAAGCAGCAGAACTCAACCAAGATTATAATCAGAATCTTATTTTCTACAGGAAGGATACATATTTATACACTGTTTAGCCCAATCTTTGAGTGAAACCCACCCAAACAACTGTATTGTAAGCCAAGGCTATACATTATCTGCAGAGAGCCTGAAACAACAGCAGAGGTAAAAGCTGCGTCCTTGAACGTCAACACTGGAAGCTAATAACAAATTTAGCATCGCTATTATGGACTGTTTCAGCATTTATATATTTTTGTGGAAATGTGCAACAGTCAAATGTTGAATTGCAGACAAAGCCAGACTAAGACCACAAGACAATACTGGAATTACAAGAAACATCCTGCGGGAAAAGTTTAAAATGAGATTCCTTAACTTTTGTCTGCAAAAGGGAAGAAAAAAGGACCTTGGCCTAACTTCACAAGCTCCTGATAAGCCTAGATGTCACTCAGTTGAACGTTTGTCCCCATTTCCTCCTTAAATGCCAGAAATGTCAAAGAACAGGGAAAGAAAACACGAACTCACTCCAATTAGTTTCTACTTCAACTTAAAAAAACCTTGTACAACAATGAGAGTCAAATGATTCTAAGGGAGTGGGGGGGATCCAGGCATCCAGAAAAGGACAGTGGAATTTCTAAATGACTATGGCCATAAATTCAAAGAATGTTCTGCCAACTATTTCATTTTTAGAGCTTACTTCCTTTTAAACTCCAGTTTTATCATTACTTGGGACTTGTCACAGGAGCTTCCATGCAATGCATAATTCAGCATGCATGTGGCCAAAATCATCATCAGAATTACAACTTCAAGTAACAGAATAGCCGTATTGTCTCATAGCAGTATCGATGTAACCACAGTGGTCTAAAACAATATTCTTTAGAGATCTTTCATTAGACCAGCTGATACAGTCAGAAGAGATGGCATACAGGTCCCTTTTCTGGGACAGACACAGTGAGGAAGCTCTGTAAAGTTTCACGTGTACAGTCACACCTTTGCTATTACCCTGCATCAAGGAGCTCAAACTCAGCCCAGCTCAAGACCCATGGCCTCTCACAGTTCTGCCCTATCAGAAATACACATTCCAGCGCTTCTACCCATAGTGACTTTCCTGCAGAACAAATCACCCAAGATGACCTGACAAAATCCTTGCTGGCATTCATACTTCTGATGCTGCAGAGAAGACTGTTCAGGTAGAAGTGGATGCAAATGGAGGAAAGGAGGCAGGCAAAAGATGACTTCATGCACCAAAACACGTTCTCAGAGAGCAAGAGAGAGATTCCATTCTCCTAAAAATGTCAACAATATATACAACCAGATAAGCATTCTGTCTAAATGAGTGTTATTCAAGTCTCCCAGTGGTGTTCACTGCCCTTTACCTATTTCGACAGAAACTGTGCATGCCATCTTTTTCAAGATAAAGGAGAACCACCTTAGTACAAGCAGACTAGCTAAGAGACAGTCTCAAACGCCTGCAGCAGAGCCACAGATCGCTGCAAGCTCCCACCAACCATCCAAGCTACACTCAGTGTACAAACCTGCCATCGCCAAAGAATGCCATGACAGAACAAGAACACGGGCAGCCATACTTGCTGCATTTTGCACATCTTTAGAGACAAAGTGTCCAAACCCAGCGTGACTAACCCATACATGCTACTGCCTCTGAGGAAGTACTAGAGACCCAGTTTAAACAGAGTAAATGTAACACTCAGGAGCAAATTCTATATCAAATTACAAGAAGGTGGGTACATGCAATTGCCTGTGAGGAATTCAGTGGCCTTGCTAAACAGATAGGAGCAATCATCAGGGTATTTATTTCCTGTCATAAACTGGTGGCATACATCCAGGACTACACAGAGGTCTTAAAGGTAGGGCATTAATTAACTGCAAGTTAAAAATCTCCTTGGGTGTATGTATTGAAAGCAATCATCAATTTATGAGCCTTTCAAATTTATAATTGTGTAAAAACAATTGATGGGGAGGTGCAGAGGGAAGTGGTGATATTAAATAGTACTAAGAAGCACTCAAATAACTTTGAAGGCCAAAGTTCTTCGCTCCCACACACAAACAAAACAGTCATGAACAAGGCAAATGGGGCAGTCCCTTGAACAGCCTCCATGTGTATGTCAGACACAGCCAACACACATCTGGCTGTTTTGTGTCAGAAACTGCATACTCACCCTTGTTCCGGGAGCAACCGGAATCGACTAGAATGCCAGCCAGTACCTGCTGCTATTTCGCTCAGGCCAGCAGACATAGGCTCACTCAGCGTAATTAAAACCAGTAATTCATTTTACACAGGCCTAGCAAAAGGCAGACACAAGCCTGGATTCATACCCACACACTCAAAAGTGGAAAGCTCTAGCTTCGTATCACCAAACTCCCTGAGACTAGCCATCCACCACCAATTCACAACATGGGCCCTTATATCAGGTACCTTGGCTCTCCCACAGACAGCACAAGGTTTCAAGCCCAAAGCTGTCCATCACATTAACCCTGTCAACACAGAAGTTTGACACCTAAGCAAGAAGGCAGGGGGAAGAATACCTAACCTGCAATCAGTCTTCTCAATAGGCCTTCAATATGTTTAATACAGCCAGATCTTAAGGAAAGGGTCCTAAGGAGGGCCAGTATGTGTCAGATCTTGCTAGATCTTCTATGAGCCCATGCCTCCTTCCCCTCACACCCAGACAGTCCAGGTGCCATTTTTTCTTTTTACTCCCCTTACTGTGCACCTAAGGTCAAAGAACACTTTATGCCACCAGGCCAAGATGAAAAAATCATCAGCATGAAGTAAGTGCTCTTCATCACTATGTCATTCACAGAATCTGCAGCTTGGGCCCTTGCCTCTTCCCTGCCAAAACCTCCAAAAAATCTTCCCATCCCCACGCACGGCCTGCTCTTCTCCAAGGGCCACCCTGTGCTCCGGGACTGATCATCTCCCCAGCAAACAACTTCTCTGAACACAGTGTTTCAGTCCAAGCGGCAGTCACGGGATGTCGCATGTTAGCAGCCTCTGAGGTGGAAAGCTCATTTGCAGGGCTCTAACTCCAAGAAACGTCTGTGTACTTATGACAGTCACTTGACCAAAGTCCCACTTTGGACTGCAAGCAAGATCCTACAGCCACAAGGCAACCCCGGCACTAGAGGATTAGTGCTGACCTCAGACTGTCGCTCATGTGAAAACACTATTCATGCTTGACTTCGGCCAAACCCACATATGCAAAGCGCCTTCTCACCCCAATGCACCAATACCAGAAGCATGACAAAAGAGGAAAATACAGAACAATGAGAAGTCAGAAAGTTACTTTGATGGCACATGCATGGTCCAGGAAAGCACTGTAAGGAGACTAGTTTCTTATTCTGGGAGGAATTGTTAAAGCTAGGAAAGGACCCACTTTACAAGTCTGGGTACAGAAGTGCCCAGCGCATCTGCCCTGCATATACCTGTTGGTTGCAAGCCTTTGTCCAGATGCATGAAAGGTAAGTATCTCTCTACAGCTTCAGAGAGAAAAATCTCTCTATATACATACAAACCAAAAGCTGACTGCTCACACCAAGAGGAAGATCAGTGAGAAATACTTTAAGTTACCTTTAACAGCTCATTTCTAAGTAGCTTTGGCCTGTATCCACTAATCCTTATAGGTTTACAAGGCAAAGTCTGGAACAGGCACACTCCCTGCACCCTCTTGTCATGAGGGGGAAAACAAGGGTACCATCTGAAGTCTCATTTGTTCTTCGACCATTTTGGAAGGACATCCCCACCCAGCAACTCTATTCACAGTACTGCAGCCTTCCCCTCACCCCTCCCTTCCAGACTCCAAAAGCAGACACCAGCACCAATTCAGATGCCACAGCATACCCTGCAGCCACATGCATCGCACTTCAGTACTTGTTTTAAACTCTACAGGAGTCTACAATTAGATATTCCATTTACCTGTCAGTGGTAAGCAGAAAGCTTTGCTTAGAAAACTAGGATATTTCAAAATTTGCCTGTAGAGCTTTGAGAGACTCGTGGGTTTTACCAAGGCTGTATTTTGGCAATAACTGCCCCAACACCACTATCTCATGCAGACACACCTTTAACTCATTCTTCCACTTTAAACAAGCTATTCTGAAACTTCCCTTTCTCTCAGGGAAGCATGTCCTGCTCCAGTACTCTCACCTTACCTTCCTTCCCCTGCATCCAATTTCTAGCAACATCCACGCTTCTGTGCTCATTGACTCCTGGATATATATGCTATTTTCTCAACTTTTTTTTTAATAAATAAACCCACAAACCTAGAGATGTCAGCAGCTTTGCAACTATTGACAGGTGTCTATCAATACCGTTGCCAGCAACCAGGGCTTAGTCAATAGCTTTAGTGTCCATTCAACCCTGCTTTGTGATAGACATGAAAGACCCGGGCTTACCTTACTACCTCCCACCTCCAGACAATCAGAGTGATTTTGTCTCTGATAAGCTGTCATGCTCTTTACTTTCTCCCTGATGAAGCCTGCTCCAAGCACTTAAGCTGTCTAAGCCAAAAGGTACAGCATGCCTTATGTAGAACCAAGCCATGAGATCAAAGGCAAACAAGACTGATGCAACAGACTTACTACTCCACATTAATTTAAATCTCCATATGAACAAGCACACTCTACGTACAACATAAAGGCTCTTTACATAGACATAAGTTCCATCCACCTCCCAATACACAGTATGCCACTGGGCTTCTAAAGAACATAACGGTTCTTTTGGGAGATGGTGAAGGTTGTAACATCTGGGTAAATATTACGGGTGGTGCTCTGAAAGCACGAAGTAGTTTGTCACAATGGCAAAAGGCAAAGGAAGATGCATCACCTCTACCTCCCGCTAGCACTCGGAAGAGGATTAGAGCACAGACGGAAAGACTAACACCTCACTGCTTATTGTAACAGTTTCCATTAACAAATAATTGCCTATTTTCACCTCAGTATTACTTGCTGTATTCAAGCACAAATGAATACATGTACTGATTAGACATAAGTTTCTGGAAAAAAGGGTATTGAAACATAAATGATTATTCACATATTATGTAAATTCTGAATTTTTATCAAAATGATTATGTTTGGTATCCTGAAAAGTTAGGAAGTGTCCTCTATTAGTTCAGCATCTGTTTCATATTTAGAAGCTATTCTTTGCAAACACAGGGGTCACGCTGCTTTTAAAGTGGCTGCTGCCAACTCTCTTTTGCAGGGCAGATTTAATAGCAAATTCCACTGCCACAGGATTCACTGTGTAATAATGAAGGGTAGTGTGTCAATAGATGAAACATCAATAAGAAGCTGGCAGAGGTCCCCGCGGATGCCTCTCTTGCAACAATCATTTTAATGCACGTAGGAGAACAATGCCGTTACAGCCTGCTCAAAGATTCCCCACAGCCACATTGCATCAAAGACCGACTGAAACACGATGCTAAATCTCTGCAGTTGGAGCTAACAGAGGAACATGCACGGAAACAAAGTCCTTTACATTGGCAATTATTCTTTTTAAAACTGTCAAACCTAAGCAGAGCTAGCTTTTGTCAGAACTGGACCCTCGCTAACCAACATGACCCGCAGTAATGGTTCCACCAAGTTCTTTTTAATGGCTACAGATATGGCAAGAAAAGAGTGACTCAAAAAGCATGAAAGCATGAAAATCGCAGTCATGAAGCAAGCACTAAGCAGCAGAGCTAAACCACATCTTTAAGAAAGTCGGCAGAAAGGCAAGTCCAGACTAATCAAGCCCGTTAAACAGAAAGAGTGGCATAGGTTCTTTACTTTTTTTTTTTTTTGGGGGGGGGGGGGGAAACAACTATAGCAGCAGGAGATGTTTTACAGCCAGCATGAAGTAAAGGACAACAGGAGACACCTGGGAGAAAGAACTGAAGACAGAGAACAAAAGTTAAGAACCACACAAAGTTTACATTGATTTTTTAAGACACATATTAGAAAGAAGATATATCTACTTTGTGTGCTAAAAGCAGCAGACTCTGACAGCAGATATGATCAGTGATCTACATCACCAACATCCATACATGGCTCCAGCATTGGCCAATTTGGCAGGAGGGGGAGAGAGAAAAAAAAAAGAAAAAATAAAAAAAAAGGGACTTCACAACACATTTACGGAAGTCTGAAACTGGAACAAAAAGGAGGCTTCCACTTCTCCATCCCCAATTTCAGCTGTAATCCTTTGACACCTTAAAAGAAATGACAGAGTGCTTTCTCTAGGGACCTGAAACTAATTCCCTACCAAGCATTTACAAACGGATGCTTTTCCAAGTCTTATGATGTGGCCAAATTTGGATATTTTTCATAAAGAACAGCAAAAGCCACATTCTCCAGCCAAATTTCCAGCTCTTGATCTAAAGCATGGAGGCGCTAGAACTTCTCAGCTTAGCAGATGAGATTATTATTTCTTCAAGAAGGTGACACCAAATCACTCCATCCCACACCCCGAATTAAAAAAAAAAAAAAAAAAAAAAAAAGCTGCTTCTCCCTGCTCCCCCTCCAAGCCTAACAGCTAGAAATATTGGAGGGAGGGGTTTTGTGGGTTTTGTTGTGAGGTTTTGTCTGTTTGTTTTTTGAGTTGGTTTGTTTATGGGGTTTATTGGTTATGGTTTTTTGGGTTTGGTTTTGGGGGGATTTTTTTGGAGGGGTGCGGCAGGAGACAGGGAATGTATTTCCTAGGGAAAACAGTCAACCTGTGGTAGACACCCAGCCCAGAAAATTTCATCACAATAATAAATAATTTAAGAGATGGCCCTCATAACAAGAAGTATCAAGCAGATTGCTGGCAGCCCTGCCTATCAGCAGCTGTGACAGCTTGCCTGGGAGCTCCAGTCTTTAATTAGTTCTCATTCCTGAAGTTCACAAGTCAATTAATTCCAAAAACCATCCTCAGATCCCTTTTTGAAGGAAATCCTGTCCAGGACTCTGTCTTACTCACTTACCTATTTTTGCTTTAGCTCAGCTAACAGTTCAGATTCTTCAGAGCATCCATGCAAATTCCATCTGGCCATAAAGATTATGACTAGCCAAATACTTCAGCTTGCTTCAGTAATTCTTCATATTTCTGCAGCAGTATTTTGCCATTGCTGCAAACAAAAGATACTGCTCTCCAGGCTGCTTCTTCAGATCCTGTCACATAAGACTTTCCCTGCAACTTGCCTTGTCTAGTGTAATGAAAAAGAACACCACCTGCAACACTACCACAAGTTCCAAGCAGTCCCCATGGCAATTACATTGACTCAAACCTACCAGCATTACCATACTGCTTTATAACTTTACAAGACTCAAAGGCAATTAGCAACACTGGTTCTACCTTCTAGCTAGCTCATTTTAAACTAAGTCAGAATGCCATAGTTAAAGTTGATAATGGTTACTACTAGAAACCCAGCTTTGAAACATCTTCCAACTACAGAGAAAAAAGTGACTATCCTTTTTTCTGTCTCAGACTTCAATGAGAAGAAATCACTTATGCTTTACAATTACAAAAGCTTAAATGTCAATGAATAAGCCAGTTTCTGATATGAAACTCGAAAAAACTAAGAAACTTTTTAAAGTTTATAACTTCTGTCTTGCTGCTTATCTTATTTCAGACACGCTGATGATCTGAAATACATAATTCAAACCTTTTGGCTTGTGAGGTGCTATTTTTCAGATCAGCCTATCCCAAAAGCATTTTGATCTGAAACTGATTTTATACCTTCGCTCCTTGCAAAACCTAATGCATAAGGTGCATTAAAAGTTTATTTCATTATTTTAAGCACTTCTCAGCAGGTATTCAAGCCTTAGAAGAAAGATACAATGTGAGGTTTTCTAAAGAATCAATTGACAAAAAAAAAATGGACAACTGAAGAACTAATTATCTCTCTGATATAATCTCATTTCTTCTTTGGGGCAGTAGATATTAACAACCCAGACAAAAACTGCTCATGTTAGTCTCTCCCCATCTTGTTCAATCCAGTTTTAGGGTCTTTGTTCAGGTTAGGAACTAAAGTCACATAGGAAACTGCTTATTATTTTTCAAAAGAAACATTGGTATCCCTAGGCAATTTTGCCTTACAGGTCTCTAGAAAACAGACTTTTCTCACTTAGTACTGCAGATCATCTAAGAAAGCAGGACATCTAGCAGGGGCTTGGGAGGTAACTGCAACATCTCCAGTAAAAGTCAAAAGCAAAGTATTAAAACTACTTTTTCGTTGTATTCTGATACAGATGCTTACTTTATATTCTATCTAGTATCTTTCTTTCAAAGCTACTAGAGACCTTGCTAGGCACTGACATAAACCTGTACTTAGACCCAGCTCCTATCAGCAATGTATTCCTCAAGTTCTTTCCAACTTCAAGTGACTGTTTTCTATACACATCAAAAAAAAAAAAAAAAAAAAATCACATTTTCAGATAGCATGTCCATTTCCATTCCTTCCAAAACACAGAACTTCACACACACACGTATCAGTGAAAAGCATCTTAAAGCAGACAATTAAAATGCTCACTTCCTAAAAGCATCTTATTGAGATATGTAACCATTTTCCTACTAAGAAAATACACAAGTCTGTTCTGCAGGTAAGGGCTTGACAAGGATTATGGAGACTAAAAAAAAAACCCAAACTCAACAACAAAAAACAACTACACAAAACCAAATCAACCCATAAATTTATTATATGTGAAAGGTGAAATCTCAAATGTCCCCAAATATTTGTTTATATAGCTAGATGGGTGGCATACATACGATTACTTAAGTACAATCCCCTCTAACCAAGCATGTGCCTGCATTTTTAAATGACCCCTACTGCTTACTTCAAATCTTGTTCAGGCAGGTTTATACCTCAGTTCAGGGATTAGAGCCAAATACAACAGAGGCTACCTAAAGAGAGCAAGCTGTTGCTATGTTAAAATGTAGCAATCAAGAAACCTGGAGAACAAGGTCGAAGGATTTCAGAAAAAGCACCTAGGCTCCCTAGAACACATCCCTGGACGGGAACCTACACAGATGCAAGAGAGCCAGAAAAGGTGACTAAGCTATCATTTGCCAACCCAAAAGAACACAGGATGTAAAGGAAAAAACACTCGCTACACTGCTAATCCTTTGATTCCCACGTCTTTCCACAGCCTACACGCTAAGAAAATACATCAGCATGGCAAAACCACACGGAAAGTGCTTTCTCCTCAGCAACACCACCAGCCCTTCAGCGCCTCACCAACCCAGTTCCAACCCTCACTACATGCTTCCACAGCCTCAGCAGTCTGCAGCTGCTAAGACCAGGACACGCTTGTCAGTATTTTCCCCTGAGGAGCCTTTTAACCACCTCTAAAGCTACAACAGAGATAGGCAGGCCTACCTGTTCTCTCCTCCTCTGAGTAGCAGTGAGGATCTGAGCCTGAGTCTTCCAGCAGCAGGCAGGCGAAGGCCACCAGCACCAGCCCTGGGCTCACCAGCAGGTGAGCAGGCACCAGATTCCACTCTAACACGTTGAACACTCTGTGAGCACTCATCCTTACATCCCTGCCCTAAACCTTGAGGCTCTACCGTTTTCTATGCTTTCAATTTAGCTGCAAACACAGAGAAAGATTAAAGCATGCTTTTCCTTGAAGTTCATGATCACAATAATTTATACTAATTACCAAAAGCTTTCTATTGCAGAGCTTGAATTAAACCTTGATTCAAATGACTAATTGTTGTAGCTTCTGAGGAAAAGAAAAAAAAAATTCAGATACGAGTTATAGTGAACAATTCTATTCATGTATACACAAGGCTCCTGGGGACCTGGCATGCTGGAACTGACTTTCATCATAGCGGACAGCAAGAGTCACACAGGTCTAAAAAGTAGTAAGAAAAAGGCCATCTCTGGGAAACCTATCATCAATAGCTTTCCCCCAGGATCTACTGAGTGCCTGCTCTCCTCAAGCCCCATAGCACTTAAACAAAAAGCAGCTTTTTTTCAGATAGACTGAAATTCTTACCTTGAATCTCAAACAAGAGCCAAGGCAAAAAAAAAAAAAAAAATCCAGGAGCTGCAAGGTTTACTGTTTACACTACAGTCTGAGCACTGGGAACCACCAGATACCTGTTTTGGGTTTTGGATGCCTTGTCCTAGGAGGGATGTTTTGGTTTCCAGAGCATTTCACCGGTTGATTAGGCAAACTGACTGCAGAATGAAATCACATATTAAGCAGGCAAAGGCAGTGGAAAATGCCCTCTTACTGCCCTCTCTTCTCAGGATCTAACCATACCAGAGGAGGGAAGGCAGAGACTGGATCAGGCCTTCCTTAATCTCAGGACCCGCAATCTCCTTGCCAGCACTGGCAAGTGATTACAACTGTACTGGATCCAGGAGAAAGTATAAGAAAACGCTATTTGTCACAGACAAATACTTCAGCCATTTCCATCCTTTGCTGGGTTATTTTGTAAAGATCTGAGTAAAACAATCAAGTCTAAGTGCACGCAAGGGATGAGCTCTTCTATGCTTCAACTCCTTCCCTCCACCTCACCTACACAAGAATTCCTCAACACTTGCAGCACATTAGTTAACCAAAAAGCCCAACCTGTCTATTAACAGAGCTGCTAGAAAATGTTTGTTCACAGAAGCATGCTTTTCCCATCCAGAGTGAGAGGAAGAGCACATTCACAACCTTTTAACATTTGGAATATCTCATAGAGCTACCAAGTAATAGTATCAGAAGATAGCCACATCACAGCACACACCAAAAGTAATACTAAGTTCAGTGTTTTTTTTCCCTGCACACAAATGCACTTTTTTAGTGGTACGATTCCAATTAAAAAAAAAAAAATAAATAAAAACAAAAAACACAAAAACACCCACACAAAAAAACCCCACCAAACACAACCAACCACACCCCCCCCCCAAACAGAAAAATCCCCAAAAGGCAACTCAGAACATTCAGATAAACCATATCATGAACATTGACCCGGTATCTGCGCATGCACATTTTAAGCTCTTATAATTATTTTGTCTGGAATTAAGAAGGAAACAACTTTCCTGTTACACATCATCCTTAATAGTTTTTATTTTTTGTTGCATGACCTTGAGTATTTTATCTGGAGGTCCCAATTTTCCCCTTGTCCTACTAAACCATTCTCTTGAAAAATTTTATTCCCTTTCTGTTTCTAAACAGAACCACTAAAGGTGTTCTCTCCTGTTGTTCACTGTTTTCCCAGCTGGAAGAATGCCTATATTGTAAAGATAGATGAGATAACTAACCTCAGCCGCAAGTAAGAGAAAGCACAGTGGACACCTTTGTGGAGTAGGACCTTGACTTGTAGACAGACACCCCTCTGCCCCGATGGCCTCACCGCCTTCAAGCCACCTCAGGAAGAGACTGCGACAAGCCCAGGTTTAGAAAGCTGACTTTTCAACTGTAACTATCTGCTCTGCAGACCTGGCTATGAAAGATTCAACAGCCAAACCATGAGGAAAGTGCTCTGGCAGGCTTTTAAAAAAGAATTAGTCATAGCAAAGTCAAAAGTACAAGCACAAACTAAGTCAGCAAATAGACCTTTGTTTAAAGAAAAGTAGCATGGGGCTGGGGCAGTGTTTAGTTACTCACTCCTTCCACCCCAAATCTGGAAAAGGCTTCCACTTACTACCTGCAATTAGTCAAGTGGTCTGAATCAAGAACTGCATGTAGTATTTGTGGGGCATGCTTGTTCACCAGCACCCGAAGTACTTCTGAGGGCACAGAGCTGACACATAACTGCTTAAATACTATGCATAACTATCTTTATCTGAACAATTTTCTTCTCCGGTTAAACTCACTACTACATCAGTAACACTGTTAGCAAAAACGCTGCAAGTCCAATGTTGGGAAAAAAAAAAAAAAACAACACAAAAAACAACAAAAAAAAAAAAACCAAAAAAAAAAAAAAAAAAACCCCACAAAAACCCCCCCAAAACAGTAAACCCCCCCATCCACTCTTTTGTGTAGTTCTTGCTACAGTCTTCATTCCTGCACACCGCCTGCCTGGCACTGACACCAGTAAGGAACAATGCCACATGCTAAGCTAACGACAGCTACACAATTACGTGAACAAGGCATAAAACACCAGCTACACAATTATCCGTTATCTCTTAGCAGGAGAACTTCAGAGCAGAGGCAGCAAAGCCCCAGAGCCAGGAGGGCAGGGCACACAAGTACCGCTTCCCCCACACTACCTGTGTGCCCGGCGAGCCCGGGC
>JMFS01119178.1:0-15574 GCA_000699545.1 Podiceps cristatus | reverse complement strand
GGAGGAGGGGGTGGGGTGGGGTTTTTTTTAACCACACACCAAAAAAAGACCGAACTTTGAGATTCTGTGGCAAAATGTTTCATAAATATAAATCATGTTGCTGTGTACAGAGAATCAGTTCTCTATTCTTTTTCCTAGGCCCAGGTGGAAGAATTACCTCTGCTGATCTGTAGTGTTTTCCAAAGAAAACAGTAAGTGAAATGCTGCTTTGTGCAATTGGGTTTATGTTTAATCCTGTGTGACCAAGCAAATGTTGGTTGAGTAGACACTTCCACCAGCTATATGGGAAGTATTCTCGTTCTTTGCAGTCTTTAAACAAAATTGTGATTGTGATCCACATGTGAACAATCCCTTACAACCTTGCAGGAGCCACATGATTTTTCATTATGATTACCATTCCCATAAGACTTTCATTGAATGAAAACCTTCGTCCTGAATGAGTATTGCTGTATCTGACAGCAGCCCAGCTAACATTTGCAATATGTTCACCCAGAGCATTTAAAAGCCTTTGAAGGGTCTGAATAATGGTCCTTTTCTTGTTCTGCCACTGAAGAGATGTGATCCATTCCTGTATTTTAGGTTGTCTTACAAGGTTGTTCTTGTCTGGTGTATCACAAAGGAAGAACAGGGCTTGGAAATCTGTACAGTGTAATTCTGTGTCAAGTTTTTCTTGGATTTGCTATGTGGGGGGAAAAAGCTCCCCTATGGCATAGGTCTAAGAAATGAATGAACCTTTTCTCTTTCAGAATTAGTCTAATTTCTAGCCACTTAAGCTGTAAAATTGGAGTTTTCTAGGAACTGGCCTAGTTATCCTTTTTGGAAGGACAACATATATATGTGTATGTGTATATATATATATGTATCTTTATGCAGTTTCACAGGAGTCAAATTTCATGGAGAGATTAATTTCATTTTTAGATTTGCTGGAAAAAATGAACCTCTTAAATCCAAGTGCTGCAACAGCATCAGTCTTGTTTCATCCCGCAATGGGAGGGGAAGTCGTTAGGGTCTCTGAGAGTGGAAAGACCTGTGGCTTAATTAACATATTTGCAATACATTGGTTTCCTTGGGTTATTCTTGGATGCTGCTTCCCAGAGCACAGAGTTAACTGTCGAAATGTGCTTATTCCATATATGCAATAATGCTTACAATAAGTTTTGCAATCTTTAGATTTTATCAGTGAGAAAAATCTTGCATGCTTCTCTGGAGAATTACAGTCATAGAATAACGGAGGTTGCAAGGGACCTTTTGAGGTCATCTAATCCAGTCTCCTCCTCAAAACAGGACTAGCTTCAAAGTTCGATTTGGCTGCTCAGGTTGCTTGCCTAGCTGAGCTTTTAATACCTCCAAGGACAGAGAGTCCACGACTTCTCTAGGCAACCTGTGCCAGTTTAACCACTCTTGTAATTTTTTCCATTTATCTATCTGGAATGCCTTTGCTGCGACATGTGACCGCTGCCTCTTTTGCTTTTGCTGTACATCTCAGGGGAAAGTCTGACTCCATCTTCTCTATATTCTTTCAGAAGTGGGAGGCTGCATCTGACCCACTGTTACTTAGCCTTTTCTTCTGCAAGTTAAGCAAACTCAGTTCTCTCAGCCTCACCTTGTACAGCACGTTCAGCCCCCTAATTGTCTTGGTGGCCCTCCACTGCTTTCACCTTAGTTAGTCCATGAGGCTTTCTTATTGAGGGACCCAAAACTGGACACGGTTCTCCAGATGCAACCTCACAAGTGCCCCATGGAGGGGAATAATCATTTCCCTTGGCCTTTATTTCAGGATTTTAAACAAGATCCACGGTGTTCTCTCATACATAGAAAACAAGCAGAACTACTTTGTTTGCCGTGGCAAAGCCTCTGTACAGGTTGGTACATAGAAATTTGTGCAATTTCTTCAGGGCGGTTTAGTTTGTTTGGGAAACAGCAGTTATCTCATTGGTATTTTGGCATACAATAAGTTACATTTTATTTGTGGGTTGGAGGATTCTCTTTTTATCGCTCTTTGTTCCAAATCTGGCATTTTTAGAAACCATTCTCTCTCTCATGTATGATTTCAGTCATCTATGGAAAGGATATTGCACTTCTGTAAACAGACTGTTGTAATCTTTCTCTCAGGCCTTTGGGACTTTTGATTTAACATCTGCCACCATTTCCAAATGACATCTGTTCACTCCTATCTGTAAAACCGAAAAAACTTTCCTCCAAAATGCTGTTGCGCAAACCATTGGCTTTTCTTGCTGTCATGGACAGGCTAACTTCAAACATCTTTGGAGGCTTTTGCTCTGACACTACATCTTAAGATCTTCCACATCCTTATTTCCACACGTTGCTGCTTCCATCTTCCCATCTCTTCTTTTAATTAATTTTAGTTGTGTGACTTCTCATGTTATCAATTTACATTTCACCTGCTCATCCTTTCTGGCTCCAAGTCTACTAAACTGGTTCACCACACTTCCACTGTATCTCCCTTAATCTTTTACCCAAACCTTATTGCCCTGTTAGCTTAGGAAAAGCCACTAAGATTTTCATTACTACTTTACCTCATCTCACTTAGGCATTCAGTCTGTCAGCCACTCAGTTTTTCTTCCTGAAGCCCATTAAAAAGGCATCTAATGCAAAAAATCACAGCTGCTCTTTCACCATGCTGTTCCTACAGCCACACCAACAAAAATTTGGTTCAAACCACTTAAGGTTGCTCAAATGCTAATCTAACCCACACATATCCTTCCTGGCTAGGGTTTTTTAGCCACTTCGTGTTAACCAGGCAACTGGATGGGCTTTGTTCTTTGAGCAAAACAGAGCTTAGGGACTAACTTCATCTAACTTGCGCTCTACTGCAAAAGCATAGATCTCACCTCGGTGACACTGAGATACGCTTACTAGTCATAATGTACTATTTAAGGGTATGAGGAGTTATTTGAGGACTTTTCTTTGAAGGTGAAAGCCCTGAGTGTGTTGAAGAGGAAAAGGAATTCTGTTTTTATTCATAGACTAGTAAAAAGGAAAAAGCTTCTCTTAACCAGGGGGAGTTACAAATTAATTTTTCTTTTTTATAAATTTGGAATGTTTAGAGGAATAAGTGTTGATCAGGGTGCTTCTTGGAAACATAAGCATTAAAAAAAAAAAAAAAAAGAAAAAGAAAAGAAAACAACCTTTCTTTTTACCTTTAGCAAGGAGTTCTACCAGGGACCCCTTCTCAGAGAATGACATGGGACACATGGCATGGGTGGCATGGCATTCATGTCCTCCTCCTGGGTTAGGGAAAACCCATCCTAAAGTTCCTGATCCTTTTTCACATGCCTATATACCTCTCTGCAGTAGCTCTAACAGGAAAGGCTGAGAGAGATGGATTCCAGAGAAGGTAGTTTGCTGCCTCTTGGCAGGGCAGGAGTGAGCCATCTCCTGAGCCAGCGAGTGCCTGGCCGTATCAGCTGGCTGCTCTGGGAGAGGAAGTTGGGATTGTGTCCTTTGGGAGCAAGGGAGGGAATGGAGGGAAGTCAATTATTTACAATATAAAGCTTAATAAATCTGTTTCCATCCAGCACAGAATGCTAACTTTCTAAAACTCTCCATGCCTCAAGGGAAAGGAAAACTGCTCTGTTTGTAGTTTTTTTTTTTTCTCAGGGTAGTCATAACAGCAAGCATGAGAGAAAATAAATTCTAGCTCTGTATGAAAATGGTAGCATAGAAATGATGTATCCATTTTATTACTGCCATCATCCATTACACATTTGGCTTCTCTAGATAATAGCCATATTCATAATTCATGCAGTCTGTATTTTAATATCCCATGAAGAAGGTATTTAAGGAGAAACTTCTCTGCTAGTCATAGCACAGAAATGTTGAAAGTGGGATGGGGTGTTGGTCAATGGCATGTCTCTGTTTCAGAAATGACACCTTATTATCAGGGCTGCTAGCTCCAAAATCAGGTTATGAATGCCCTCCAGGTATAATACCAGAAAACAAAATAGTATACCTGGCCCTTTTATGCAACACAACATAAGTACAGATAGAAGTGATGATTCATTATCTGTTCATCCAAAAAATAAGATTGCTGATTCATATGCTACATCCTAAAGCTTCACAAGTCTAAACGTATTCTTGACTGTTGTCAAATCTCTATAAAAAGATGCTGTGCACAGGAGCGTGCCCATGCTTTCTGTCATTGATCTTGCTCTAAATCGAAAGGTCTAGATCAGCCTTAGGCTCATGGGTATGCAATGTTTCTTCTAGTATGCCCTACTTCTAGCATCCCTTGTTATAAGCTTTACAGGTAATATAGTATTAGTTTTGTCCTCTGTGGTTTTAAATGGCATGTCAAACTTTAAAAATACATAATATAGTCTATAGCACACTATAGCTATTGTAAATTGCATTCCAGGGTCATGCTTGTGCTCTGTTTTTTTTATGACAGCCATATACAAAAATGAAGGCAAATCAATCCCTCTTGCAGGTAAAGGTCATTTTGTCCAAGGCAAGGAGCTTCCTGGACTCAGACTTCATTTTTTTTTTCTTTTTTTCTTTTTATTTTTTTACATCAGTTTATTGAAATTAGCAAAACTTTGTCTTTTTTATCAAAATAAGGCATTAATCTCTATTTTGTTTAAACTGTATAAGCCTATTAGAGTTGGATGCAATGTTGATTAAAAACAACTGTGCCTAAGGAAAGTACAGATTTTCTGAAAAACATGAGACCTGCTCCAGTTTAAGCACATCAAACTAGTCTGAAGTGATTAATAACTTCTTACCATATAAATATAGAAGGTCCCTGCCATGATTTGCTGGCTGATGTTTCTAATGATAGGTTCTCAGCCAAGTCAACAGAGATATTCCTTTTGCTTTCATGGGTCTTTCAGTTCCTCTGTTCTTAGGATCATTTCCTTTATCCATATGAATTTGAAAGAGTAATTATACTCCTAAAGATCGTTCCCTGAACAATGTTATCACACTCAGTGTGTAACCCTTAAAATGCAAGTAATAACAAGGGTGGAAACTCCCGCTTGAAACTCCTGCTACTAGTCTTTTCTTGATGGGGCAAGGAGATGATTAGGAAGCCATTCAGTGAGATGTGCTTCAAGTTTTGAGAGAATTCTACTTTCACTATTCATCATCCCCACAGCCACAATAGCAATAGTCTGTACAAATTTAACAGAGCATGAGGTTCCTTCAAATACATAGTTTCTGCACTTCAGTGCCAGTATAATTCAGTCAGCTTGGATGGCGATAACCAACACCAATCTGTTTCAATGCTGAAAAGAAACACCATAAAAAACCTGTGATAGCTTCAAGAAGTGTTGCCTAGTATTTATTCATCCATCCATGTTGTTTATGAAAGAAGATGTGGTTCAACAGACCAGCTGAGCAAATCTGCCACTTTCCCTGCAGATTAATATTGGTATAAGTTTCACAGCTGAATGATGATGTTTTCATGCCTTATCAAGAGTCGTATGGTCAAAGATCTGAAGCAAGGAACTAGAGCAAGACTCTCTAGCAGGAGGGAAAGGAAACTTACAGATATACTGTACTATGTACATTCCAACAACCTCTAGTCAAACTACTGTAGAGTTCTTTGAGCCACTGTTATGGAGTACAATATTTTAACTGTTAAGCCAGCATACTTGTAGCACAGTAAGACTACTGAAACGTATTATGACTCCATTGCTGATACATAGCATCATATCTAAAACCGGTTTTCTTCCTTTTTAAGTCTTATGAGTTGGTGAGCTCAATTACCCACTGAGACTACATTCTTGCAGATAATTGACTACTCATCCACCTTGAATTTGTCTTTGGTAGCCTGACTCAGAAGGCAGGTGATAGGATGGCTGATGCAAAAAGTGTATGCATGGATTTAGAGCAGGTAAGAGATATGAGCATACATTCTGAGAAAATGCTTAGTTTGCTCCCTTTTTTTATTTTTTTTTTTTTTTTTTCTGAAAAATGAGGCACTGATTTCTTGCTAGGAGACACTTTTCAATAGGAATGTCTGGAATTATCTATTACATTGAGTGTAACTTGGAGTAGGAGGCAGAGAGCAGGAGGAAATGGTGATGGAATAAAAGGGATGCCAGGCTAGGAAGTAAGTTGAGTTAGAGGCTCCGTATCTCGGAGGCTTTGTTCTGTCTCTGAGCAGTGTCCCAGAATGGGTGCTGACGTGGCACTTTGCTATGATATCCTACACTTTCCTTGATCAAAGGGGAACCAGAAGAAAGTACTGCCAGTTCATGTTGGTCACTTTTTCCCATCACATATGTCATAAGTTAAATGTAACGTGTGCCAAGAAAGAACGAAGAAAAAAATCTTTGTATTTAGATACTTTGAATATGAAGGGAAATTTTACATCTTCATAAACTCTGTATTTTCACTGCAGTTAAGTGTTTTGTAGGCACATTTGATTTTATCCAAACATCACTACTCTGGCAGAAATTCCCTCTTGGGTTTTATTTAAAAAACAAAACAAAAACAAAAACAAAAACCCACCAAAAACTTTCCATGTCCTTGAGCAGTGCTAAGCACAACAGCCCTAATTCAGAGGTGATGTTGGCCACTGCCCTTCTCTTGCAATGTTCCCTTCGTCTTGTGCTTCAAGTGATGCAACATAAATTTTAGGAAAAGGTGAGAGCTAAAATGGTGCGTGACATTTTAAGGAGCGTATTTTCCTGCTATCCCATTCCTCCTCCTGCTCTTTTTTTGTCCCTGCAGTTAGAGGCACTGTGCCAGTCCTGAGCATGTCTGGCTGCTGTGTGTGCCAGCCTCGGGGCTGGGCTCGTGCATCTGCACAACTAATACTCCCCAGTGGAAAAGTCATCACCGAACTGAGGCAAGGCAGGTTGCTGGAGGGAAGATAATAGAGGCCCAACCTGCACTTCTTGCCTTGAGAACCTGAGGGGAAGGGATCAGATCCTTCCTTGCTTCCTCTCACCTGTAGCCATTTTGGGTCATGGCAGATAGGTTTGCTGAAGCCACAGCAGGACTTCAGATGAACTTCTTCACCCTGAAGAATGACTATGAGCAGTCATGTTCTCTAACACAGATGAGAGGCAGCTTAAAAAGTTAGCAGCCTGTCAGCTCCAAAGTGGTGCCTCACTGTAAGTGCACTATTAGACTTACCATATGCTAACGTGTCAGATGCAAAGACAAGGTCTGCATGTCAGGGGGTCTGTGGTGGACAAGCTCAAATACAGCAGCTGAAATGCACAACCATGAACATACCTTTTAAAGGAAAGGGTTTAGATCAAATTCAGAAGCAACTTAAAAATAGGAGGGTGTTAGTTTCATATAGATAAATGTGAGGCAGTGATATAAGGTGTAAAAGGCACATAGCAAAGGAAAAGAATGTACAAATAAGTTCCTGCAGGTCACTGTGGCCTTGCTTTGAATTCCTTCTCAATTTAGCCTGCAATGTCAATGCCATGTCAAATTGCTGTTTGAACACAGCACAACACAACCTGCTCAAGCTAAGCTGCAAACATAAAAACCAGTTCCCATATCTCTGGCATATTTTTCCTTGTTGATCACTTGATGATTTAAAGCTTTCTGATAGCAGATGGAAAAATCGCTAGTTAGTAAGCTGTTTAGAGATCCCTGGATTGAAAGGCAAGATGTCAAATGAACATCAGTCAAGATACCAAGAAATTATGGAAGGTCTTTCCCTCTTCTGTGATCAAGCCCAGAAAAAGTGTTCTTGTTTGCCTTTTCACAAACATACTTTTTCCTATAAGAGAAGCCATGTAAATTTTCCTATCAAGCAGCAACAAAGTGCAGAAAATTGTCACACGTTGAAGAAAATATTTGCCCTCTCCCTTGAAATTCCAAGCCATTTTTTATATATTCACAGTTTTCTGTTGATTGGGGTTCTTAGTTAACATTTATGCTAATGTTTCCATCCATTAATTTTTAGTGCCCCAATGTTTTGCCACTGCATTTATGTTGCATCTCTTGAGGCACAAGATGAAGGGAACTGAGCAAAGGGCAGGCAGGGGCCAACAAAGATCAAGGTACAGAATAGCCCGCATGCAGTACTACAAGGTAACTTCTTAGCTGTATTTCCAAGGCAACTGTTACCAAAATGAAAGCATCATTTTGGCCTGAAAAATTAAGGTCTTTCACTGATTTTACATTTTTGGTTTGAAACTTTTTGATACATAATGCACATCCTGTTTATGTTGGTTTCTCTTCATTCAACTTCTTTTTCCCACAAGGTTGGGCAGAAGGCGGGGTTTCCAAATGGCACTGTGTTCCAAGATGTATCAGAGTGCTTGGCATCAGCAGTAAAAAAAGCAGCAGAATTTGCCAGTACTCACAATAACCACATATCTAGCTGCTTTACACAGCTCCTCTCAATATAGGTACAGAGGTGCTATATCAAGCTTTACATAATGTAAGTTTGGAAGCTCTGTCTGGGGACTATGAAGTCACCTAAGCCTTCACATTTGTGCTGGGATCAGCTGGAGCAGAAGCAGGGGTTTAAAAGAGGACACTGGCACTTTGCCTAAGAAAAAATAACTGCCAATAAATCCTCTGTGTAAAGTATCTGGACATAGTGTAACTGAGAAAAAAATCTGTAACCAGGTAATTTCAACATACAAATGTAGACAATCTTGCATTCCTTGTTTCTTTGCAAAGAAGAAATATATTTCTGAAGTAGTTCAGTAACTGAAGGTCACATCTGGTTCCTTAGGCTTCTCTTTCCTAAAGGATGAGTCTCGGTGTTGTCCTAAGCTGACTTCTGTCCATACATACAGAGCTCTAGTTTGAGTAACACTATGAGCTTGGCCTGTGTGGGAGCATAGCTTGGAGTTCATGCATTTCTGATGCTCAGATCAATAATAAGAGCAAGATTACATCTACTCCATTCTGCCAATGCAACTACTTGCATGGTTTGCTTTGCAGCACATCTGCTTTTAAGTCCCCTTTCATTCTCGAGTTAACTCTTTTACTGTATCTACAGTGAACTCTTCTACCATCTCTACAGGTGAATTGCTTCCCTAAAAAAGACAAAACAGCTGTATATGTGCAGCTTTGAGAGAGTCCACTCAGCAGTGCTGTACTCCCTGTCCATCTTCAATCCACCTTGCTGCCTCACAAGTTGCTTGCAGCCTGCAGCCTTTGTGGCCTCAGGTGCTGGACCCTCAGCCCTGCGAGGGACCAGCTCACACCGCCTCAGCCTGTGCTTCCAAGCTGGCATCTGACAAGACTGTTGCTTTCAAGAGTGGTCTCAGGGCAGCCATTAACGCATAAGGGAGGTTTAGCCAGGATGGTTTCCCATAGCTTTTGTCAGCAATGCAAGTAGCATGAATACTTCTTTGATTTCTTACTATACTGAAGCATAATGTCTCTGATTTCATATAAGAGCTGGTTCTTGTCTTCAGTGACTTATTAAATATGCCTTTTAAGAATGTTATGAGCTCAGCATCAAAGTACATTATAAATCTGTCCAGAGATAAATTGAACAGGACCGAGGAATGTTAGCTAAGGGAATCTATAGTAAGATTTCTTTATTTCTCTTTCCCTTCTGCTAGTGCAGAACCTCAGGTCTCCCCAGCAGACCTGCCTGGCCCAGAAGCAAAGCCTTTGGTTTCCTTTCCTGTCCTAAAGGGATTGGTGTTTGACCAGCTTATTTAGCAAAGCGTTTAGCTATGCTTCTGAACTTCCCGTACACAAGTACCATTATGTAAGTCAACATGACTATTCAATATATCATGATACTTTGCTAGCCAGAGCTCAGACATCTGGCAAGAAAATCACTGGTTCAGCTCTCAGCCAAGGTGGGCTACACCAACAGGCCTCCGTGAGATCTCTACTAAAAGCAAAGCAATTCTCCCCCAGAGCTGGTGTTGCCGTGCTGTTAGATGCAAGGGACAGTTTCTAATTCCTACTCTCCATAAGGTGAATCCACCTTTCCAGAGCTGCCCTCTCTGCCAAATGAGAATAGCTCAGAAAAAGTATGATTTTATTTTGTTCCAAGTTCATTTTACTAAAAGCTATTTTGGCGAAATTGGAAGATTCCCAAGACCTCCTGAAGTTTCCTTGTTGTCATCAGTCTGTCTCAGATAAAATGCTAGTAGCATGAGGGCAGAACAACTGTACTTTGGTTGCTCAAATCTTTGCTAAAGCAAGCAGACTTCTTACAGATCACTCAATCTAGCTATAAAATGGGGAAAGGATATTCCTAATAAAATTATTAGATACTGTTATAGTCTAAAGTGTCTGAATAGAGAGGAAAGTCCATGAGCCATTTGTATACTCTCCTGTGTATGCTGTCATAAATTTTGCAGTGCTTTGCTGTAGATTTGTGAATACATGGTTGACACTAGGGACTCAGCTGGTTGCATCAAACTAACTCAAATTATAAACATTACTTGTTCGCATACAGTTAAAAATCCCTAGTAATTAGCATGCATTCCATGTATTTTTTTCCAAGGAATATCATTTATCCTGGAAGAAAGACAAACAAGGCCAACTTGGGTCCAGTGCTTATCTGTTGCATAGGATTTTTGTTTAGAAGCTAAGAGGGCCGCAAAAATGGCTGGGTGCTCTGTCCTCATCTACACTGCAAGGTATATTCTGGTCCCCGCTGAAGAGTTTCCGTACATGGACAATATCAAGAAAGACAGCAGTAGCTCTGCTGCATGAGCTGTACAGACAACAAAGAAAGGATCATCAGTGAAATTATTTCTGAAGGAAAACAGTTACTAACCTACTGGAAGAAAGCTATTCCACTGTGGCACACGTAGGGTGCATTTATTTTGTGTGCACATATATTGTGTGCCGTGATAGTATTTCAGATGTCTTTAAGGTTCTAAGATCTTAATCATGCCCACCACCTCCACACCAATTTCATTTTCCATTCAGACATTCTGTTTGCAGTTTTGAAATTGTTTGGGTTATGAGACAGATCTGGAAAGTAAAATAGGCTTCCACTGGGCACAAACTGGTGAAGTAAGGGAGGAGGCTCCTTCAGCTAAGTACTTTGAGATCCCATCTTGAAGACCAAACAGCCTGGCCAGAGGAAGAGAGAGAAAGATGAGCACTCACTCTCCTGGAGGGACTCCAGAGTGATAGAACCTGAGATATATTTAGTTTTAACCCCAAGTAACCTTGCTGTTGAAATGACATCCTGTGTAACTTCATCTTAACAGCAATAGTTAGCATTTATGCAATTTTGTAAAGTAAAAGGGCTTATTTTTTAATTTTATAGAAATGTATTCAATCACCTCTAAATTACAAAAAGGAGAACTTCTAAATATATTTCCCAGATAGCTAAAAAAACCCCCACAACATTTAGGATTACCCTATACACTCAAAAATGTTGCCATCTAAAGAGGAATTTATCAGGTGTTAGGCACTGGCTGTACTGGCCAAGTACACAGCCGTTACATGCTATGCAAAATAATCACAGTCCCAGGTGAAATATAAGCACTACTATTTACTAATTTTAGACACTGTGTAACCATGATCTTGAGAGTGACCATAAGGCAATATTTCAACAATCAAGATACATTCAAGCCAAGAAAAAACCAGTAATTTTCTGGAATTAATGGAAAAAAGATTTTTGATGGGTCAATAAAGACATAAATTACTTTTATAAGCCTTCCCATAACCTATGCAGAAGAAACGTCTCGGTTGCTTATAAAGAATTACAGAAAGAAGTAGATCACAGACATAATCCTAGAATAAACTGTTTGAATAAAGCACTCAAAATTTTTTCTCTCTTGCTATAAAATACAAAATCCAGAAAGATTTTCTATGTACGTAAATGATGGTACATTGCTATTCATGTACATCGCTCAACTGTGATAGAAAGCAACAATACTTAATTTGCTATTATTTTCCCATCTTTTAAATGTATAATATTGGCAATAAAAAAAGCCTACCAATATACTAACTCTTTTTTTCAATTAAAAAAATAAATCTGAAAATTGTTTTACATATGGGGTTTGTGTATGTGGCACTGATGCCCAAGACATTTTACTTTTAACATGTTTTAACAGCTATTTTTAGTAGGCAGTTGAAAGGGAAGCAATTCACTTGTCTACCTGATAATTCTGTGAACCTGCATGTAAAAGGTAATCCAAGTGAAAATATAAAAGTTATGACAGTTAAATAGTTTGAACTTTGGTAACGTACTAGCACTTGTAGCTGGTAAGGTCGGTCTCTTCCAACATACCATTAAAAATCTGTCAGTGAATGAACAGAAAATAAGAATTACTCTTTCATTGCAGCCTATGTTGTAGCTTATAGTTTTGTAATATAAAAAACTGCCATAGATAAGGAGTTAGTTTGCTATCATGTTTTGGTGCCCATCCTTGTGCTAAATACTTACCGAATCTTTGTAGTAATATAGTGTTAAAATCCAACAAAGCCTTTGTATAGCATTAGATGTTTTTCTTGCACCCACTTAGCCAGGTAATACATAAAAAAATAGAGATCTACATGGCAGAGTCTCAAAATGAAGCCAAATTGAAGAGTTTTAATTCAGTTTTGCAATTTATTTGGCTCTTAAGACAGTTGAAACATAGAAATATTTTAGAACTTTTTGACCACCCAGGGTTTTCTAAGTTTTGTTAGGCCAAATTCTACATTAATTTTAAGGTATAATCAGCTGTTCTGTTACTTTGCTTCAATCAGAGAGGTCTAATAAACAGATTCTCTCTTCAATTTACTCATGGAGCAAATAAAAGATTTCCCTTAAGTGGGGATTAGTCCCCTAAAGGCAGAGTGGCTGCCTACCCTGCATTCAGGTAGACCAATATGTCTACCTGGTAAACATCTGAATATTTTCAGTTTTATCTTTTACAGGCAAAAGTATCTTTGGATGTAGATTTCAAACCTTGCTTGCAGGAACAGAAGAATTGTTTTAATGGATCACAACACTTTTTTTTTTTTTTTTTTTTTCCCTCCAAGAATATCCTTGGCAAAATGTACTCTACCCTTCTTGAGACATTATTATTGGTTACAGTAAGTGATAAGATGTTGGAAAAATCATCTCTAAGGAGTTCCTAGTTGCTGTGTGTTGGTTTAGCTCCGTAATAACTTATGCTTAGGAGGACATATACGTAACTGTGTTCACTTCTCAAAATTCTCCTTTAAAAAAACAAAACCTCTTTATTTTTTTTGTTTTTTACTGACAGTTTGTGGTCACTAGAGTTTGAGTCCAATAACCTTTTGAACCTGCCTCCTATTTTCTGTCTCTTGGTTAAAAAATCTGCATAAATATATTCTTTATGGTAAGTCCTAGGTTTTTAATGTTTTCATATCCGATTTTACTACCACTGTAATGAAATTCCTTTTTTTCATCACAATTCCTCTTCTGAATCAGTTCTGTGGACTACTTTTCAGTAGGAGCCTTCCATTAGATATGCTGACATTCTTTGGATTTGATCATTATTACTTCATGGTGACACTATAATTACATCTTGAACCAAGTAACTGTGTTGTTTAGACTTAAGTCAAGAATAGCCTCTTCTTTCCCCCCAGCCCCAGACCGTGGAACTAGCTGTTCCAAGAAGCCATCATTTGAATTGTTGAGAAATTGCCTCTAAAAGATTTGTCCTAAAATAACATTTTGCCCAGCTATGTGCAAGTAGTTGGAGCAATACACTATCACTTTATAAAAAACCATTACATTGATTTGCTTCTTTTCTTTCCTTCACACTGCATACTCTTTATGGTATTTACATTACATAATATAGGCAAACAATTTAGGTATCCAAATTAGAAGTATAGGCTTCTTATACCATCAATGGAAAGAGGCAAAGTGCTTCAGAGGGCAATCGAGAGTACCACAGTGAGAAACCTGCTTGCTTTGTTAATTACTTGGAGGACCTGGACACTTCTGTTAAATGTCCAGGACAGATTGTGAAGATGCCTGAACCTCCCCAAAGACTTTTTTTTTTATTATTATTTTTTTTTTTCCCCAATTGGGACAGGAAACTAATATTGAAATCTGTTAAAATAATGTCACTTGAACTGCAATTTAAATGCATGGAGATTCTCTCACTAGTTCTTGCTTCTCTGAAATTTTCACCCTCTAAGGTGATTTTTCTGTGAGAATTACTATTTCCCATCTCAGTCAGCTCTAGACAGATTATAACATAAGTAGACCACTTTTAATTTTTCTTTTGGTCCACTTCAGTAAAGCTGAATATGTCATGGCTGGATGGACATTGTAGTTTACCTTTATATGCTTAGCTTTTAGATATCACTGTACCTATTTCAGATAGAAACGAGCCTGTTTTGCTAACATCCCTAGCCAATGCTATCTTTGGCCCCGCTGCTCCTCTGCTACTTGGGGCTTTCTTCCTAATAACAAATAACAATTTCCCAGGTCTCTGTCACGTTCCCATGCTGGCAGCCCACCTAATTCTGTTTTGCATGTGTGTAGTCTTTGCTTTTAAAAAAGCTCTCTGGCTTCCCGGACATGTTCCAGCACTAGAGGGGGGAAAAAAAAAAAAAAAAAAAAAAAAGAAAAAAAAAAAGAAGCTGCGCAGCTCCCTTTAAGCCTAAAGATGTGTCTGTCTAGTCATCTTTGACAGCAAAACTGGAATAATTTTAAAGAAATCAAGAGGCAGGAGCACAAGCTTCTCCCTACCACTAAAAAGAATGTTCTCTGAATGTACTATGTGAACTGCCATCTCCAGTGCCGGTCACCGAGCTGCCGGAGAGCTCTCCTGGTTGCTGCATACATGGATACGGTATTTCGATAACTCACTCGCCTACCATTGCAGCTTGTCGATGTCGCACAGTGTGTCCCCATCTCCTAGAGAGACCGCTTGGCTGTTTGCTCCTCTCTGCAATGCTCAGTGTCTCACTGTCTCCAAGTCTTCTTTTATTTTTTTTTTAATATTAATTTTTTTACCCCTTCATTATTCCAGAACAACATTTTGTATTCATTCCACTTTACCCCCATCTGCTGGTAAAACAAAGCTGGCACATATAATATGCCACTAAGTGACTGGCAGAGAAAAGGAAGTAGCTCCTGCTTGTTTCAGGTAAGTAGCCAAAGTACTTGGTGGATGGGATGAGTAGGGGAAGGGAGAAAGCAAGTTCCTTTAAAGATCTGGATGTACAAAGGTTCACTGTTGTACAATCTGTACTGCTTTGACTTTGCAGTGAGCTCTCATTTCTTAAATTGATCAGCCTCTCTTTTCACTCAGAAAAAAAAGTAGCTTACACTGAGTCAGTTTCTATTTATAGTTTCAAAAATGTAGTAACTAAACAATAGACCACTTCTGTTTCTCTCCAATATACCTGTTTTCTTTATCGGCATGTTTTATCGTTTCCTGGAGTACAGCATTAATGATTGTTAGTTGGTTGCAGGTTTTATTCCCAAGTCTCATCTGGAAATATTTCAAATGGAATACATTTTAGATAATTTTTCTTTTGGGGTAAGCTAAATTTCTGAACACTTAAAATATCCTATTAATTCTAGCATCTTACTTTGCTTCCAAGAGCAAACCACTGCACGGAACAAACTTTAATCTCCTAAGCAGAAAGGAAAAGGGTTTATTTTTAGGGCTGCCTTAGTCTGTCCATACCCAAAAGTCTTCTTTTTTCTTTTTTCTTTTTTCTTTTT
>JMFS01119174.1:0-15886 GCA_000699545.1 Podiceps cristatus | reverse complement strand
CACGCCAGGGGCTGGGGCTGCCTCGGTGCCCCGGCCGCCTGCTCCTGGCCAGGGTGGGACAGGCCCTGGCTGCCCGGCCGGGTCTCCTGGGGAGCCCCAATAGCCCCCGCACCCAACCCCTGAGAACTGCCAGCCCTCACAGCGCCCTGACACACAAAAGTGCAGAAGATGGATGTTTGTTAAGTGCATGCAAGTAGTATTTCCTAATTGATTTTGCACTCTAACATACAATTTAATTACCATCTCTACCACAAAGAAATAAACTATATATTTGCCAATACTTTTGAAAACAGAAACACAAAGTTAGACTTTACAGAGTAGCAATTAGAGATGGAAGATTTTCAAAAATATTCAAGATTGACAACAGCAGCAACTGTGTGTCCTAAATGCTTCCAAGAACCAAATGTTTACATAAAAATGGATTTAAATCTTGACTTTTTATCCCACTATTTACCCATTTTCTCCCACTGGACAGAGATCTGCCAGTAACCTCCTTCAAAGCTATCAGAAATCATACTGCTGAAGAGCAAGGTGTGCTTGTTTGAATACCTCTCTACCTCACACCAAGATGAACTCATGTATTTTTAAAACAGGAAAAAAATCAATAAAAATTCTCCCTTACACATTTACCTTTCAGTACAAAGCAAACCAACACAAGAAAGACATAAGTCACAATCAGTCAAACACATTGTTACGAACTGCACTCCCAGGACACAGCAAGTCTTGGGCAACCATAGTAGGGGGTCAAGACCTTCATGTATGCCATTCCTAAACAGCCACATGCATGGACTCTGCATTTAAAAACTCTTAAATATTATTAAATAGCCATCCTTGGCAAACTCTGAAAACCACTAGTAGTCTGTTGACTTGAGATATTTTGGAAAAGCAAAGAGCTCTGATGGCAGTACTAGAGGCCATTTTGATGCTGCAGTGATGTGGAATAAGGGCCTCCCAGGGTTTAAACACAGGATGATGGCAGAGGCAGGGGGTATAAACACAAATCACAGCCAGTTACTGGTTTCTGAAGGAGTGCAGCCTTGGGACTACGGTAGACTCAGCATAACAAGGAAAATTAGGAACATGTATCTCACATACATAAAACACCCTTGTACGAGGTGCAAACACAAAGGTGGCAACAAGCTGGTATAAAAAAATGGCTGCAGCCTCCTCAAGGGCAGGAGCCAAGGAAGAACAGTGAGGGACAGGAATTGTCCCACCACTGTCTCCCCAGTTAGAGATGCCACACCTCACCACTGGTCCTCAGTGCCCCAGCTGGTCCTCCCACCTCTCTGGCAGGGCGTCCACACTGCTTTTAGATTTGCCGTTCACCACATTCTGCAACTGCAACCCAGCAATCGTACATAAAGTACTATCTTCACAATTTAATTGGGTTAAGTATGTTAGGATTTCAAAGAGCTCTGTGTGTGTGTGCTTTCTGCTCCAACCTTCCCACATGACAAAATGATTGATACCGCAACAACCACTCAGTAAATGCAAACATAATAGATGAGTACAGCATGAAAATCCAGGAAAGCTGTAGAGTCTCCATCATCAGAGGTCTTTAAAGCAATGGCTTAGATGTACTCAGTTCTGCTGTGGGCTTTCAACTTATTTTTTATTATTCTATAGAAGATAATTAAAAAAAAAAAGTTACTAATAATTTATAATGGAAAAAGCAACTGCAGTAGAACTGCAGCTGAAAAATGATGGAATACCTTAGTGCTGTCTAGTGATAAGTAGTTTCTGTTATTATATTTAACATATTCAAAAATGAGATCTATTTTTAAATCTAACATACCAGTATGGAAGAATTATTCAAGCTATAACACTCAACTGGATCATGCATCAGCAAAAACTTCACCCTAAAAAGTTAAATAGCTCAGATGCCCTATGAGTCAAAAGATCATTGGCCATCATCAGTAGAGCTAGGCCCAACACAATGATATTTAGAACGCATTAGATGATGACTGGGTGCTAATACTATTACTTCTTATATATTTCTTAAACAGTATAAAATATATAATTAGCACTGAAAATAAAGTCTGTCTGTTGAGACTTGAGATATGCAGTAAATTAACTAGTTAAACAACTGACCCTGCAAATTGCTCCATAAAAGTAATTTGCTCAGTTTGGCTGCCCATGGAGTTAGAAAGCTAACAGAGCCGCCCATGGCACTCAGAACTAGTGCTTACAATACTCAGCGCACAGTACTATGAGTACTGGCCTTTTAAAAAAGCAAAAAATTGATCTCACTATTAACTCTATCTTTTGGTCTGTTTACCAAAGCTCTGTTTCATACAGAAAATATTATTAGTAAGTTTGTTCCAGATAAAAGAATTAGTGAATAAACAGAATTACGAAGAAATTTATGAGAAAAGACAGACTATACTGCCCTGCATATTTAAAAATTAAATGCACAATTGCTGAACAACAGCAGAGCTGCAACAAATTCTTATACTGAAAAGAACCTATATATTTTACTATTTTTTTAAGGAAAAAAAAAGCAACAATTATCTTAGGAACAACATAATTAGAAGGCTGACTGGAAAAGGCTGTTTGCATAACTTACCAATACCTTCATATTTTATTATGTTTTGCACAAATGTAAACTATTTGAGGCCAACCCCACAAATGCACAGAATTATTCTTTCTTATTCACAAAACTTGAGAAACATGTCATGCAAGTTAAGAGTTTCCTCAGTCTAATACATCAGACTTAGAAAATTTTTGCAACCTACATGTTACTATGGCAACTTTTTGTTTTTCAAAATGTAAATTAACAGTGAGGCTTCATTACAAACTCTTTATTTCCTTTGTGTTTGTACATAATCTTTTCTCATATATGGATTCAGAATAGCTCTTTTTACTTTAAATGGCTATAGTTTATATTAAAAGATGAAGCTACATTGAGAAGTCAGGATTAAATCGCAGTTAGTAAGCACATCTCTGCTTAACCTTGACCACTTTTAAACGATAAATAAGTGCAGGAGAAAGCAATCAGACAAACGAGTACTTCCATGGCAAAGGTTTCTCTGTTAGGCTTTTATAATTATAAACTATTTGAAAATTAAAATATGCTGCAAATTGCAGTCCTTTTCTTGCTCTTTTTACTGTTAATTCCATTGAAATTTTACTGTCTCCTTTTTTTCCTAAAAAGAAAAAAAAAGTCTGGAGAAGAAAATATGATTGCTCTGTTTGCTTAGGAAGAAAATTGTGTTTTGACATGCCACTCTAGTACTGGACAGCTTTACTGAATTCAAGAACCTGCCTGCCTATAGATGCACAGGTGTCTGCAGTTCCTATTAGACTGAACAGGAATTACATAAGCCTAGAGATAGATCTGACATCTTCAATATCATGTCAGAAAGTCACAGCATTACAATGAATCTGAGAGACAAGCTACTCCTTTTAATTTTACTTCCATCATTTGTCTGCTGAAAAGGGGAGCTTTGCAAATCTCATCCTGCAAACTGAAAATTATTTTCAAACAACACATTGAAATACCTGTAAGGAATAGAGACTTTACATTCCTTTTACACCACAATACAAATTACTAAATATATACAATTTCTATGAACAGGGTTTAATATGAAGAATTACTATAAATCTAATGCTTACCATGATAGTTCTTACCATGATAGAGCTCACAAAACTGAAGAATTAAACTTAACAGGGTAACACTACAATAAAATTGATGCGAAAATACACAAGCTTAAGTACATATAGACTTGGTCTCCTCAGTGTGGGCAACTAAGCAACCTGGTCTAGCAGAAGGTGTCCCTGCCCATGGCAGGGGGGTTGGCACTAGATGATCTTTAAGGTCCCTTCCAACCGAAACCATTCTATGATTCTATGATCTGCGCTGGCTTCCTAAGGGACCAGTTGCCTGGAAATTTGCAACTGAGTCATCTAGTGAAAGATTGCCATCTAACAAAGACAAAGTAATAAAAAGAGCACAAATTCCTTGTTCATCTTAGTTCTCTGTCAGTTCTAGAAAAGAAAATTTTCAGACTGTATTCTAACAAAACTAAACCAAAATACTGGTAATTCTTCAGCTAATACTCAATGCCCTAATGCCCAATGAAATATGGTCAGCCATATTCTAACTTCAAAATCAGACTGGAAGAATTGTATAATGAATGGGTAGAGGGACAGTCAAGGCTATACATATAGTTAGTTATACAAACATACAGGCAAAGCTAATATGGAATTTATTTCTAAGAGAGCCTATAAACTAGAGAAGAAAAGCACAACATTCAGAATCATCACAGATCCCCTGACCATCTCCTTTTTTGCCCATGTTCCCACACATGCATGCAGAATGAAGCTGCATTCTCCCAGGACAGTATGCAAGACAGAAGGCAGAAGGAGCATACTGGAAGTGGACAAGGACCACTGAAGAAATTAGGCAATTCTAGCTGCAGAGAAGCGTTCAGCCTGTGAAGAGACACTGAGGAGAAATAATAGTTCATAATTTCTGTTATTTTAACTACTTGCTCATGTATAATTTAACAATCTTTTTCTTGTACTTCTGTGAACTAAGAGCATCTCTAGATTTGTTAAGTGACTGCAAGGGTATGGTTCTGGCTCTAGGTAAGGCCACAGTGCATAATTAAACAGAAGCACATACTACTAACACTAATAATTCACAGCAGGGGAGTATGCAGTTATACAACAGCCATAGTTCTAAGGATCTGTGGAACAAGGAAAATAACCTCATTTTGCCAGTAGCATGTTTTAGTCTGGAGAAGAGGAGGCTGAGGGGAGACCTTATTGCTCTTTACAACTACCTGAAAGGAGGTTGTAGCGAGGTGGGGGTCGGTCTCTTCTCCCTAGTAACAAGTGATAGAACGAGAGGAAACGGCCTCAAGCTGAGGAGGTTTAGGTTAGATACTAGGAAAAACTTCTTCACTGAAAGGGTGGTCAGGCATTGGAACAGGCTGCCCAGGGAAGTGGTTGAGTCTCCATCCCTAAAGGTGTTTAAAGAACGGATAGATGCGGTGCTTAAGGGCATGGTATAGATGGACTTGGCAGTGATGGGTTAACGGTTGGACTCGATGATCTTAAAGGTCTTTTCCAACCTTGACAATTCTATGATTCTATGATGTCACCGGGAGCTGGAGTGCCTGAGTATGGGACAAGGAACTGCAGTGTGAAGCAGAACCTGCCCAGTGAAGTACATGCTTTAAGCAGTTGATTGAAAAAAGCTTCAATAGGAATTCTTTCAAAGTCATTTACCTCACACATCTTACAGATAGGAAAGGACACTTTCCTGAGTCAATAAACCAAGGCAAAAGCATACCAAAGTAGAACCTCATGCTGCCCAACACAGCTAAAACTGGGGCCTCAGTGAAAACAGCAAGATCACCATCGACTTGGAGACAAGATTTCATTCCTAACATCAAAGAGTGTACTCATTTTCTCTAATCACATTGCTTCCTTCGACTTTCATACCTTACAGACTACTTTCTGAAGGCTGTTACAACAGACAGTTTACTTAAAAGTGAAAAGCCATGTGTGGCTTGCGAAATTCTTTAGGGCTCAGGAAAGTGCAACAAAAAGGAAAAACTGCTGCTAATTTATACGCCAATCTTACAATGCTTTTTTTTAAAAAAAATAAATAATTAACACTACAAGTGTGAGAGAGAGAGAGAGAGATACCACAACAAATGGATATTTGTCTAGTTATGAATTAACAATAAACCTGTTGGGCCTTGGCATGAAATTAGTAAGTGGTCATGGCCAAGAAAATGCTCAACCCATATGTTTTATCACACAATCACTAATTGCAGGCAATGGGAGCTCTCAGGTCATCAGCCCACTTCAAAATCATGCCACTTATTACTTAAATAACAGGTAAAATACAAATTTAATGTTGTTATAGTCTTTAGGGAAGACATAAAACTTCTTATAATATTAAAATAGAAAATGTTTTACTAAAATGTTAATCAAAATAATAGAAAGGTGAAAAGATACAATAAAAAGGGGGCTACTGCTATATACTACCAAGAAAACAAAAAACAAACAAAAAACCACACAGCAGAAGGATTTTTATCTTTAAGAGCTTGAGTCTAAGACTTATCAGCATCCATTATAATTCTATAAAATAAGTTAAGGCAGCAGCTGGTACAATCTATGTAGTTTTATAGCCAAGCATACAAAAATGCTTACAACAGTTATGAGATCTTCTGACAATAAATGAAGCTAAAGACTCTTTACTTCTTCTACCAGCATGTATTTAGAAAAACAAAGGCAAAAGCTAGAACAAAAGAGCAATCCAGAAGCACATCCATTTTTTTAAATGACTAAATAATACTTTTAAAGAATTAACAGATAGTGGGAACTGCCGATGCACAGGAAAAGGAAGCATCTCACAGTCATTTTAGTTTAATCTCAATTAGTTCATAGCCATAAGCAAGGTGATACTCAAGCAGTGACCATTTCAAACAACTGTTTGATAATCCTGAGGCTAAATCTATTCCCAGATCTACATCTCCAAAACTTGTACAACTCTGAATAATGGAGCAATGATTTGTTTTTTTCTTCCTTAAAGCCATAAATGCGTATTGAGAGAACTACGCAGAAAACCATGTAATTGAGTACAATAAAAACTCTAGCAAAGCACAAAAGATACCATATAACACCACTGTCATGACTGATTAGCAGTCACCACAGAACCATATAAAATATGAGTGCTTTTTGACAAACCAGTGTAAAGGGGTAAAGAAATTTTAACTTGTGATATAGTAACTTCTAAAAAACTTCCTATTTCCTGTCTTTAAAGAAAGGTTAGGGCTGCTCAAGGAAACAGTAACTAGTGTCCAGGTCTTCTACACCTTTAAGTGGGACAACTTTGTAGTACATAACTGTTCCAGAGACATGAACAAATTCCAGACAGGACTTAGAATCATCGAATGTTTTGGGTTGGAAGGGACCACTAGCGGTCATCTAGTCTGACCCCCCTGCAGCGAGCAGGGACACCACTACCTAGATCAGGTTGCTCAGAGCCCCGTCCAACCTGGGCTTGAATGTTTCCAGGGATGGGGCATCCACCACCTCTCTGGGCAACCCGTTCCAGTGCTTTACCACCCTCATTGTAAAGAATTTTCTCCTTACATCTAGTCTAAACCTACCCTGTTTCAGCTTGAAACCATTACCCCTTGTCCTATCACCATTGTCCCTACTGAACTGTACTTGCTCCAAGTACAAGTTGTGGAGTATGACAGACACTTCACAGCTCCAACAGAGTACATCTAGGTTTGACCACTGTTTTCCTGCTTGTCTTCTGTCAACACAATTTGCTAATTTTCCTTTTGCTCTTGGATTTGAAACCATGCAGACATCATAAAATTTGGACAGTATTGCATCCAAGTGCACACCAGACAGAAATGAACACAAAGCTCTTTATCACCAGTAGCATCAAACAGGCAGAGGCTGAGAGAGAACCCCTCTGAAGCCACTTGCAGCTCACCCTGTTGTGGGGATGGTTCTGTGCTTCCCATACCATAGATCAGAGCAGCCATGTGACCACCTGGAGATAAGCTCTCCAGGTGCTGGGGTAACAAGAACAGAGTGGCAGAGCTCAACAATCTTTAACCCAAATCCTCACCCCATAAGAAATACCAGAAAGTGAGTGATACTAATATTCTAATTTCACTGTTCATTGTATACAGAGAAGAGCGAACAGAGCAAGGACACGCTTCAGGACGCCTTTAAGTCCTAAAGAGCTTGCAACATAAACAGCACTTAAAAGAGAGGTCTTTAACTACATAAATCATAAGATTGTGTTCCTTTTTTTTATTACATCTGCAACTCAAAAATGGCATGATTTAGCTAATAAAATACTTAAAACACTAGTTGTTTTCTTGAAGTCTTATTTCTCCCTGAATACTTTCAGATCCTAGTGTGTCTTCTCATGAGCCTACATACTTCAGCAGTCAACAGAAAACTGCCCTGAAGTCAGATGTTTAAATATATTTCATCTTTCTAAGTAAGTTTCAGGTAAACCCACATTTTTGAGGATAAGATTTGAAGGCACTTTAAGAGGTCACCTAGTCCACTTGTCTGCTTCAGCATGACAATACTATTAGCAGCAGCTATTCTAACCTGAAAGTAAAGCTCTCCTGTTTCACAGCTTCCCAAGGAAATCCATTCCAATGGTTAACTCTTCTTGCCATTGGCAAGTCTTCCCTGATGCACAGCACAAATTCTTCATCATGTCTAACCTAAATATCCCTCAAATCAGTTTGCACTCATCACTTCTTGTAGTCTTCCCCCTTTATAGAAAGAAAAGTTTGTTATTCTTAAGGTAGAATTTTACCCACTGAAAACTCTTATCATGCTAGTAATCTCTAAACACAGTAACTCTGGTCTCTTCAGTACTTCTTTCTAGGTTTTATCTTCTAAAGTTGCAGTTGTTTCCTTTATTCTCCTGCGGATCCACTTAATTTGGCCTACATCTTTCTTCATGTGTGACTGCAATTAGACATCTAGACTTCGGAACACCATATAGTCTTGTGGCACATTAGAAAGAAACTGAGGTCTGGAATATACTGTAATAAATACAATTGAATATACTGAATATACTATAATAAATACAATATTTCATCTGATGAATTAACACAATCTTCTACTTTCCTCCTTACAGTCAAAAATAACAAATCACTCGCATGAAAACACATACTAGCACAGCATCTGCTTTTAGAAAATATTTCAATAGGTATTGATCCATTACATTTTTTTTCCTGGTTATTTATATGTTAATTTGCTGTTTGGATATATTTCAAACACGTTACTCATCGCTTTTCACAAGACTAACAACAATTAGTAGGAAGATCTATTGTTCTGACCAGCATTTACGGGTGAACTGATGTAGTGCCAAAGGTAAAATATAATGAATAGGCAGATTCATTATATTGTGTTGGATTTCTAGAACAGGCATGAAAAGCACATTTAGGCAAATAATCGGATTTTGTTATTAAACAGAACCTTCTATCACTACGGGTTGTAAGTGGCAAGAGGATACAATTTCTGAACAAAATAAATCTTTGCTAAAATCCAGATACTGGAAGGAACAGATCCCTGGCTTGGACTTGTATGAATATACACTACAGTTGGCCAGTCATACTCAGCTGAGCCACAAATTCCAACTGGGACAACTAAATACTACCAGAAAACAAATATTGCTGTTATTATTAGTACAAAAACTTGTGTTGCCTCTTTTCTTCACAGGATTATTAAAAATTATTTTCAAATTTATATGAGAATAATTTTACCTAAGTGAATTGAAGACATTTAAGGCTTTTCTTAACAATACTATATTGAACTCTTGACCTCTAAATACATGTGCTTTTTTATGTATCCTTTTAAATGCAGTTAAAAAAACCCCTCAATTGTGTGTCTTGTTTTTATTCCAGTTTTATTTTTGATACAGTGTATGTCTGCTTAGAAACAAGAAAAATAAATATTAGTCAACAGATATAAAAAGCATGCCCTTTTGTATGATGGGACTGACATCAGTCTGTGGTACTGCCCTTAAGAACAGGTAATGCTGATAAATGCTGAGAAAGGTCAATGATGCCTCACTTGTGCTCTTGGGGCAAGAAAGCAGGCAGTCATAAAAAGGCTACTGAAAATCTGATACTAATTCATTTTTTCAAGTTGCTCAGGTGGGAAAAGTAGGGTGCTTATAACCCTCTATGGCACGCTTCCCTGTGAAGGCATACGCATCTCTCGCTTTCATCACCCAAAGCCAAAGACTATTTCAAAGGTACCTTCTATAGGGAGAAAAACTGTCAGACTCCCCCTCTTGGTATATCCCGGCACAGCAGATGCCAGTTCTTTCTCACCTCCCTTAAAAGAAAATTATTGAGAACTTTTGTCTGCATAGCTTCCTTTCACTGCTACATTTCTCTAACTCTAGCTTAAAAAAAAAAAATAAAAATTCTAAAAATACCAAAACTTTCAAATACAAGGCTAATTTATCTCAAAGCAGGACCTTCTCTCTTTTTTCTTCAGTCCCGGTGTGCCATGGACTATCAAATAGCCACTGAACTGGGTCTTCTTAATTTTTTTTCCCCCATAAAACTCTAAAAAATTGCAAACACACCCCCAGATTTGTTACCTTTCATGTCTTCTTACTTGTGCAGGATTTATTGAAACTTAGGGCTTTTTAAATGTCAAGTCTGTTTCCTGGATGGGAAGAGAAACCTTCCCCTTCTGCATTCCGTGAGTCTCTCTCGCCTCATGTGCTGCTCTGATAATCTCATTCCTATTTGCCTCTCCACAAACCCGAAAAAAATGCACAGAAGACAAACAGGATAAAAGAATTATACCACTGTATGTTAAAAGCAACAAACCCCTCAAAAGCAGGCAGACTTGCAGATGGGACACGCTGTCCTCAACTCGGTTTTACTATATATAGGTAACATATGCAGCACATCTGGTACGCAAGGTATCTTACTGTTTTGAGACACAGGTTAAGCATAAAAGGGCAAACTGAAAAAAGCAACTCTGACATAAACCCAAATTCTTTTCCCACATTCTTAATAGCAACTCTCTTTCTTGCTTTGTTTAATTATTTCCAGTCTTTTTTTTTAAAAATGTTTAAAAGATAGAAAGAAATTTTAAGAAAGGCTGGCAATATCATCTGTCATAAGTCACATTCAAGTTCTTTCCAGGAAAATATAGACCAAAGTCTCAAAAAGTTTTAGAAGATAACAAATCCTTTACTCAAATTGTTTTACACAGCAGTAAACATTAGTTTTACCAACTTTATAAAGCTATCACTTTATATGAACAGACAACTCTGAAAAAAATATCATGGGTATACTGTCAGTAGATATTTTCAAACATTAGCAGAGGAGCAGCAGAGTTGTTTGGGGTTACACAGCTAAATAGAGTAATGTTTCTTCTTATTTTCAGTTTCAAAATGTACACCCTAAGTATATAAAAATAAGCATAAAGCTTTTTCCATACTTTCAGAGTAGGCTAGAATATTTAAATCTGTAAAAAGTGACAGCATAAAGTTATTAACTATAAACCTTAACCAAGTTATTATGTGTAATAAATGCTTTAAAGAAAGTGCTGCATGAAAATTTTGCTATTGTGACACTAATTCCTCTAAATGTGTTTGACAGAGAAGTGCCAACAAGAGTGTAACCAATAATTGCTAACTTTTGCCTAAGGCAGAAAAAAAATATAATTATGAAAAATGTGGTAAACAGATATCCTATTCATATATATAAGTATACATCAAATCTGCACAAGTGACACTGAAATTCTGGTTTATAGCCATAATCATCTAGTTATAACAGAAGTATCGGAATTCTCTTGTCTCTACTTAACTGCTGCAGTGTATCAACAGAAAATCACCCTATTTTACACAGCTTACTACTGAACATCTACCCAACAGATTAAAAATGTGGGTTTGACATCTGAATACTCCAATCCTCTATACTTTAAGTGAGATTCTTGAGACTGAATCATGTTTCTCTGTAGTCCCTCTCCCAACAAGGCTCACACCACTCTAATCTCATAAACCATTCAAAATATTAAATCGCCCTTGGTAGATAAGACATTCCAGTCTCCTAATAAGCAATCATGGGATAAATAAAGCTTTGAAGTATATCCAGGGCTGCAACACGCCCTGGCTGCGATACAGACATGCCCTTCTGAAGTTACCCCCTAACTGCACTACTATCCATGGGATTCAAAGACTCATTTAGAAACTGTATCTTTTACCTTTCTCCATCACCACTGTGTCTGAATGGTTCAAATGTTCTACTAGGTGAAAAGGGTACTCGTCCGGGGGCAAAGGAGTTACCACAATTAACGTGTGTAACATCAACTCACTGATTTTCAGTTCTCTTTGAATAAATGTGTTAAACAATAATAGATTACAAACTATTTAAAATCAGACGTGAGTAGTGAATGTAATTCCTTACTTTTAATTCTTAATGGTGCATGCAAAAAGTTTGAGATATTTCAGTTTTTAACCCCCCTTCATACTGACTGCAGCTGACTAGAGTACGCTAAACTGCTTTGCAGGAAGATCAGACAGGCATGGGACTGCAATTATATTTCACAATAGCCCTTCTGGGTTCACAGCTCTATTCATCTTTTAGAAACACTGAAGGACAGATTGGACATAGGGGAACGGATTAGCCACAGGACGACCTGTATTTCCACACAAAAGCCTAAGTGTGGAAAAATGGCACCCTGTGTCACCCATTTTTCACTTCCTGAAAAAAAACAGATTCATGAAAATAGACATTTAAACAGCTCTTTCCCACTCATCTCAGAACAAGCATTCATTGTTTCTTAACACCATTTAAATGGCAGTAATGTAATGCTACTACTAAACTGCCTTAATTCAAAAGTGTATATGAAAAAAAAATAATTAAGGCAAGGCTACTTAGAGAAAAATCTAAATTCAGCATAGGAACTCAAAAATTAACAGTGTGAAAACTCTCAGTTCACTGTTGCAGCACACAATCTCATATTTATGAATGTGACTGAAGGAGGATTTGGTTCTGGTAAGAAGTTTTAGCTGGATGTAATGAAAGTTCTACACACTATAGCCATCCATGCAGTACAACTGAAATTATAAAAATATCTTGTGTTAAGAGGCAATAAGAGTGTAACGTAACAGATAATATCAGTAATTCCAAGTGAGCAAAGGGAAAATGAATACAGAAAAAGATGTGGCAATGTTCTAAGAAGTGAAGACTCTGTCAGTTTTCTATTAAGCCCTACCTCTAGAAAAATAATAAACAGTAAATATTACAAAACAAGCAAAAATGGAAAAAGCATGCATTAATAAATTAATTCAGACCTTTAATTAATTTTACATGTCATTCTTCTTAAATCAATTGTCCTCCATACAAAAGAGATGCTTGGTTTATGAGCTTGTACCGTTAAATTGTTTCAGGAGATGTGTGCTATCAGCTAGGCTGATCAAGCTAGGCAAACTGGTGGCTTACTTGTTTGTTCTTTAGGACCACAGGAAATTATCCTTCTGCACAAGAAATAATCAAATGAAAATGTCCAAGCATTTAACTTAGGAATTCGACCACACAGCTGAGTTACAAACAATGAGCCCATGTAGTTCATTAGGCTTCGATGGGAAATTAGTCTTTTTGCCAGGAAATCAACAGTCTAACAACATCGTGGGCAATGAGACATACCATTCCTAACTTTTTTTTTTTTTTTTTTTTTTTAATGTAAAGGTCTAACTCTGATATCAGAAAGGAATTTCAAATCTTCTGAAGTTAAGGTAACAGCCGTCTCACATGTACTCTTCTTCGTACATATTTACTTAGTAAACTGATGTGGCAGACATATGGTTAAATGATTTGTTAGTCCTTTCCTCACACTTCTTTCCCTTGTTTTCTTACTGAAAATAAAAAAAAAAAAAAAAAGTGCAGGTTTTAAAATGAAAAAGAAAGGAAATGTAAATCTTACTTTTGCAAACTGTTTACAATATATAGCTTAAAAAGCTTCTTTTATCTGTTTCTCCTTCTCTTAGATGTCTGCACCTGAATATATTATGCTTAAACCAATAATTTTTAATGGCTATTTTAGAAGTTCTTCATAAAGAAAAACCCCAGTTGTACCATGTAGACTGTCAATCAATTCACTAAACTATTTGGTGTCATTCTTGAAACTACAGAGAGGAATACATACACTGCTGAAGTAATTATACGAAAGGGGTCAAAATGCTATTGTGGAGATTAGCACCCGTCAAGGAAAGGCTGACAACTACCCCCGTACACGCAATCTGTATTTACAGTAAGTACTTAGTTCTCAGTGTTCAACACAGCAGAAATATTTTGTTCGCAAATATAAACAAACTGATGCAATTAAGTTATCCGATAAGCTCAAGAGCTTCAGTTTTCTCTCTGCAGTCCACGTTAAGAGTGGCTATAAATGCTGGAGGAGAAGCAATGTAACTGTGTTAAAGTGTTTGGTGCATGGCCATGGTTTCTGATTTTACGTATTAATTTGCTAGCTTTCTACTCCTACAACGCAAGAAGAAATACTTTAAGTGAAACAAAATGCTTCTTCCTGTATGATTACAGAAACTCAGGTCTCAAAATAAAGTACTGAAACACTGGGGGGAGGGGGGGGAATCAGTATAATGGTAAATACTGACAAAAAAATAGCCTGAAATGACTGAGAATATTTCATTCTGCAAAACCTCCTCAAAACAAGTCATCCCATCAGACAGAGATATATAAATAAACCGGTCCAAGCATTTTAAAAGAACGTTAAATAAGTGACTGTGAGGGAGGCATTGCACACAATGCAATTAAAGCATGGGTAGGCTTCTTAAAGGAGAAATCTCTGGCACTGGAGATCTCTGGATAACGCTTCTTAATTAACCAAATCAGGCAAAGCAGTGTTTATTCCTTAAAAAAAAAAAAAAAAAAAAAGTAAAAATGTACAATCTTGTGCTTTTTTTTTGGACTGATGTTAAATTAAAACCAGTAGCGATACTTCCATGGTCGCAAGGTTGTCGCTTTGCCCAGTCTTGAGTAAAACTTTGTCCCAGTCACAGAAAAGTTTTTTTCACTGCTTTGCGGAGCCAGCACTCCAGCAGCTAGAATCTCAACTGAATTATAATGCTAAAAAAGAATAAATGGGTTCACCAAAACCTCCATATTGCTGTATTATATTTGTTAACATTGCTTAAAGAACAGCACAGGGCTTTCCCACACACCATCAAATATATATATACATCTCTCAGGATTCACAGTTGAATCTCAGACTACAGTTTGCTTTACAAATAAGCAGTGGAATCCTCCCAGCTCCTTGTGCCCCCCAGCCTCCTATGTGGTGGGGGGGGGGGGGGGGGAGGATTAATTTCCCGAGGAAGGAAAACAAAAACACCAAAAAGAAGAGCAATATGAGCATTACTGCCAGAGAAAATGCCTCTATCCACTAACCAAACATTTTTTTCCACCCAACTCACGAAGGAAAAAAAAAGAAAAAAAAAAAAAAAAAAGCTGCCATGCAGCCCAAACTATTTTCTCCAGTAAATCGTAATCACAATTTTCTGACCACAAGGTAGAAAAAACTGCAGCCTTGAAACCATGCAAAGGCCTCTTCCAGTTTTGGGGCAGCAAGGAGGAAAAGGAAGATGCTGAATGCCCAGGATTTGCTCTGCCCTGCCCTTTCCATAGAACTTTAGTGCCATCTATTGAAAATGTACTGAATAATGAAGAGGGAAAGGATGCCTATTGATTTGGTATAAAAATAAGACGTTTACTTGTTAAGGTTTTTTTTTGGTTTATTAATACCCCCATGATGACTACTGTTCTGTGGTCATCTGATAGCAACAAATATTTTCTATGCACTGTACATGCCCCATAAAGAAATGAGACATTATCTAAAACACCGAGTACAAACACCATACAGATTATATATATATATACACACATTTATCAAGAATGTAAGATCTAAAGCTACCAATTATCTAAAGGAACAAAAATGAGAAGGCTTTAACAGAAAGGGAAAATAGCGTGGAAGCACTGCTGTAAATAGAACATACTGGAAACAGTAAAAATAATTAAGGCACCTCGTAAAGACCTCAGTATTAAAGAACAGGGTATGTAGACATGCAGATATAATTACCTTCTTTAAGAAACTGTGAGTGGATGACAAATATAAGAAAACAGCAGATCGCTGCTCCTGCTAGTGCCCATAAAGCTTTCAAGAGCTGCATCTCGGTCTGAAACTCAGTAAATACCCAGAAAGTCACACAATGAATTTCCACAGCGATGCATCAACGCTTCCCTCTGTGCGCCAGGCGCGGCGGCTCCCGGCAGGGACCACACTCCCGAGCAGGGCGGGCGAGCCCGGGGCTGCGGAGGAGGGGCCGGGG
>KL284882.1:16140-36320 GCA_000699545.1 Podiceps cristatus | reverse complement strand
CCCGCCACCTTGATGCAAGTACCAAAACCCACTTTTCATGATGTTTTACAGAATGCTAGGTAGGAGTCTTTAAAAATCTTTTTTGTATTGTGGGAAGTTTCATTGGTGAATAGTATAGGATTCTATATAAGCAATCCAGCTCAGCTAAAAGACAGAACAAGCTCTACATTTCTATTAACGTTCGAAATGACATCTTAACTCTAAAAGTGACTTTCAACTCTTCTCAACTTGAAGAAAATGGAGAGAAAGCACACAGATAGCTAATAACTACATATATCTATAAAAACTTCAGGCCAAGTTGTAAAGTTAAGTGGGGCAACATGCCAAGTGGAATTCAAATGAAAGAACTAATTTGGACTTCACTCAAAAAACATTATGATAAAATGTAAATATTTTATTTTCTGTTTCTAAAATAAAAGATAAGCACACAAACAAGTAAAATAATCATCTGAGTCAGGCAGACCATCACCTCTCACTTTAACCTTTATTTGCAACTCTACAGAGACTTCGTATTTGAAAAACGTTTCTCTCTTTCACTATTTGAAAAGCTTAAATATCTAACAAGATGAGAAGAATGGAGAAGCACACTAAAACTAGTCCAACAAAGAACTGCAAACTATGCAAAGAAAAGATATTTTCCTTGCCTCTACCCTATTCTAGCTGCAGATATATCTTATAGGAATAAGTATACAATCTCTAGGTATACCTGTGATTTAACACTGTAGAGTGTCAAGCCACAAAACCAGAACAATACATAATCTGGGGATTAAGGGTAGTTAAGGTGCTGAGTATTACCCACTTATTTCTAGAACTAAATAGTGAAAATGTGAAATGCTTTAGTTGGTATACACATTGGGACATCTCCTATAATCATGGATACCTCCTCAAATATGAATCAAAAGAGAAAACCAGACTTAACTAACCAAAAAAAATTTGGCTGAACACCTGACTCAATTCTAGCTTGCTAGTGGCATAAGTCAGAGCCCTGGGAAGGCAAAAGCAGTCTCTTAATCAGCTTCAACTGGCTTTGGATCGAAGCCAAGTTTTTGCTCCTTGCACTTAAATTTCCATGGGTATTTAGGGGCCCTATGTCCTACTTAAGAATGACGGTGAAAAGTAGCAGCCTATTTCAAGTAGCTTTGTGAACACCACTTGAGGTTATGCTATATATTGCATTTCTAGAACTCAAACATATGCTCTATCAGAAGAGACAAATTAAAGGAATATCTTCCATTAATATGAAAGTGCTTCTTACGGGATATTTGTGTGTTCCATCTTGTTAAAACAAACATTTAAAAAAGAGAGTTTCTACTAATTCCTCAGAAAGAGTCCTATAGCATAATGCTTTACAATCTCGATATTCAGCCTTAAGTGACTTTGGTTTATGCATTCCATTACTACTTAATGCATCTTTTTATTAATCTAAGTAACTCCTTCCCACCCTAGAAGTTAACACTGGCTTTCAATCGCTTGGAGATCACTTCTCCAGCATAAAACATCCTTAATTGTTACTAATACACCTGTCACTGGTATTAAAAGGGAGCCTGGGAGCACCTATTATTGTCAATATTGTCAACAACTTTCCATTGTAAAACTCAGCCCTGTGTTGCCCAAGTCTCTACCAAACTGTCACACTGGAACCAACTGTTCACAGGGCCGTTCTGTGACCGGTACCCCCTGCTCCCAACCACTGGCAGTGTGGTTAGCATAACTAATGCCATTTTATGAGGCAAGCAGCCATTCTCTGTGACCAAGCGGGTCACGTATTCGTTCCCTTTCCCCTCATTATCAGGCCCTGAAGGTCCTGTCAACCAAGCAGACGAACCAAACAGCTTTCTCCTTCCCCTCCCTCCTGGCTTCAAGGCTCCTGGGCGTCAGGCCGATCGCTCCCTCCCTTGCCGGCCTTGCAGGACCCAGGCAGCCAGAGCCAGCAGGCCGTGGTGACAGCCCTGTCACAGAGCAGGGAAGTGCCACAGCACCATCTATAAAATCTAGCAGTTACCAGTCCTAAGGGGGGAACTTGGACCGGAGCTGCTGCTGGACACAGACCTGGGACCCGCTGTGGCCAGGGATGCCTCCACTGACCTCTGCTTCCTCTGAGGATTGAGGGAGTGACTCGTAGTCTTTTATATGATTTTGCGAGTCTGCATTATGATTGTTATATTGATACAGCAAACCATGTATTAAGATTTGGCCCGATCTGCAGAGGGTCCAGGTGATCAGAGATTTTAAATGAAGCTGCATTATAAATTCTGTATTACACTACTTACAAATTGTACTATCCTGATCCTGCTTGTACAAATCCTGTGCCATTCTAATCATAAATTCTGTGCTATACAAATCATAATATCCTGTTAAGAAAATAAAGCTTTAATTGTAACTATGATTTGGTGTCGTCATCATGATGCCAAGGATCCCTAGAAGAACCCTGCCTGGCCCTTCAGTGTTGGGTGAAAAGTTCTCCCTGCCTCCAACATACATATGTATATATTTACAAATACAGAATAAATATTTTTAAGAATTTGACTAAAATCTGTGAGGGCTCCAGTCTCCCACACACATCAGGTCCAATAATGAGCCATTTTGATGGAGTAAGCAAGTGTTTTTCGGCTCAAGGCTATTTTTCCCTCTAAGTACAGCTCCTGTTGAATTGAGGTAGAGCTCCCAAGGACATTTCAGGTCTACCTTTCCAGCAACCTTAGTTACTTCACCGCCAATATCCATAGTGGAAGAGGAAATTCAAATACTGAGAGGGTTACAGACAGACTGGGGAAGAGAGAAAGGGAGCTGGGAAAGTAGTTGGGCATGAAGAAGAACCAGGAGGAGAGAGGCAGGACAAACTTCAGAACTGACCAAGAAAAGCACGTGTATACCAGGCGAGGAGATTGCCGTCAGCAGGTTGTGGGGAAACAATCAAGCAGGCCGGAGGGAATACAGACTGAAGAGCTAAATGAGGCAGATGGCAGGAAACAGGGATATGATGAACTACCACGTAGGGGAGAATCGGTTGAAACAGCTGGGGAGGCAACGGAAGCACACCCTAAATAGGAAGCTTTCATGTTGAGATTTGGAGAAAAGATGGCTCATTTTGGCCAAGGACCACCAGGGGGAAGGGGGTGCCTAAGAGAAGTGTTAGAACTGAGCACAGAGCGGGAAGAGGTTCTAGCTTGGGCAGAAAACTTCAGGGCAGTAACTACTGAAAGAAAGCAGGGTAGTAAAATCTAGAGCTGGGTGAGGGAACGGAACAGGACAAGGAGGAAAAGCCAAGCAGTGGAAAGGTGACAAACGTTAAAGAAGACATGAAGACAAAAAGGGAAGGAGCCTTGTGCTCATTGGAAGACATTTTCTTCCTCCAGCACTGATCCTCCATAAAGGGCAACAACATCTTCCAGTACCTCATGAAGCAAAGATCTGCACCAGGAACCTGAAAGTTTCAACTCTATTAATGCATTACACCACTGTAAATAATACCACTTCAGGTGATTTTTAATTTTCTTTTTCTTTTAAATTTTGCTGAAAACAAAGATTTATGAAGTTACAAGCTTCCTTTTAAGAGATCAATAAAGTCAGAACAGCAAGCTCTCGAAACTCGGGAAGTATCAGAATGAAGGTTGCTTACAGCAACGCAAGTGCAATAGGACTATGAAAAATGTGCGTTAAGCATCTCACTTACTTACCATTTGCTATTTCTCAGTATTACTTCCCCAAGTCCCCTTCATTAATATCTGAGACATATTTATGCAACTTGCAATTAAAAACATGGATAGAACATTTGTTCTCTTCACTGCCATTTGCAACAAGATCCAGCTAAAAAACACTCAGGGAACTGTTTTGATTACTTTCAAAAATCACCAGGATTCTGAATCAGCATCACATTTAGAACATTCACTTACAGAACTCCTGAGCAGGGAAACAGAAGGCTAAATTAAAAGAACTAAATACTAGAATAAATCCCTGTAGTATTGATTAATCATTTTCCCAGACTGGTACAGTACGGTCTATCACCATCTGTGCATGTAGCCCTTCAGCCTCCTCCTTCAGACCCTAACAGCGCCTGCTGTAAAGCAGAAATCTCACCCTGCAAAGCATTCCCTTCTAAACGTCTCTTTTTCCCACATCCTCTTCTCACACCCAAATCATGGCAAAGTTAAAGAAAAATCCATCTCCAAGAAAGTGATTTGGAACAACTTGATCTTAAGTAAAAAAAAAAAAAAAACCCACAAACAAACCAAAACCCAAAAACCAACAACAACAAAACCCCCACCAAACCCAAACACAATTTTTTGCCCAGTGAAACACAATTTTTTGCCTCCCCAAAACAGGGGTTTCGACCCAGCTTCTTCCTCAGCCTCAACCGGAGGGAGGGCACGCGGCCCGGCAGCCTGGGAGCGCAGGGAGCAGGAGCCCCGGTTTGGCGCAGCTCTCCAACGTGCCGAGCCCCCGGGCCGCCTGCCAGGAGCTGTCAGCTCCAGTCCAACAGGCAGGCACCAAAGTGGGTTTATCAATTCCATCAAGAGTTTTGACAGGATTTCCACAGAGAATTTTAACTGAATCACATCAATTTTTTTTTTTTTTTTTTTTAACACAAAATCAGTTCCCCTTGAGAAAATTTCAGATCTACTCCAAAATACACACCCTTATGACTGTAATCCAATAAACTGAACAAAGTTGGCATTTGATTGAAACAAAGAATGTTTAAAATTATTTCAAAACTATTTTGTCCATATCCATTATCTTTTGATCCCTCTGTTTTGTAACTAGGAGAATCTAAATACGTTTCACAACAGTGACCACCTAGAAATTCAGGCTACTGAATTGGGGAATCTGTTTCCAAATTCCAATTGCCAAGGGTTTTCTTTTTAAGTTACTTATATACCTAAGACTTGTAGATTAGAAAAAGTTTTAGATCTTTAAACAATTTGAAAGTTGATTCGGCAAACAGTTTTCAAAAGCAAAGAGCATGAAAAAGTACGGGCTATACAAAACTACAGAATAGTACAGAAGCTGCCAATACAGACTGCGAGATGTGTTCAGTGCATAGCTTACGAATATACCAGAGAAAGTAATTTACTTGTGCATCTTAAATTGAGCAAGTAGCAATTCAGGCAGACACCAAAACACATGCTCAACTTTGCAAACATGAAGTCCCAAGGAAAAAAATGAAAATTATTCCATATCTCAAAAATTCTCAAAGCAGTCTTACTACCTAAACAGATTAAACAGAACTATAGCACTTAATTTCCTCACTTCTTTCACTCACATAAACTATTTCTATGTACAGTAAGTATTCATAACAACATTGCTGATATTTAATATTGCAGCCACAAACATTTAAGCAATGCATAATAAATCATTTATTTCTGTAAATCAGGTCATTCCCAATCCAGTAAGAAATTCAGGGCTACATCCCTAAATAACTCTTACATCACTTTTCTAACATCAGAGCTGAAACCGGCATAGTCTCAGTAAGTTAAAAATGCTTCCTTACACCAGTGCAGTTTCCAATATTTTACAGCAGTAAAGGGACTGAAGATACTGACAGGTACTTCAGTATCAATGTAAAGGTATTCTGTGAAAGCAGAGAGGGTGGACAGCTCTGAATAGCTACCATTATACTTCTCAAAATTAGTCAGCTGGTTCCATTTTTCCCCTCAGCCTAGCACTGTAGTCCAGCTCCCTTTAGCCAAGTCTTATGTATGTATGTATGGTATGCGTAACGTACCTTAAGAGCTTCACAAAAACTCCAGTTATAACAGCATACTGGGTACAATAATGAGAATATTCCAAGTAGTATGGATTTTGAAACATAACTTCAAAGTACTGATTTACTTAACACATACACCTTGAAAGATCACGCTTTTCCCACTCTGATACCTGTATGACTAAAAATGCCAGCAACTTGCTCACAGAATTCTATGTAGTGGGAGAGAAATAAGCTTAACTATCTTTTTGCCAAATAACTAGTTGCCTTCCGACACGTTAGGTTTTCTAGTAAAAATCCAGACAAGAGATCCACGTTCAGTTTCTCATCTTGAGTATGAAGGACAAATATTTAACCAAATCAGTCACTTACTTTTTACAGCTCTAAAAGATAAAATTATCCCCCTCTGTGGCAAAGAGGACATAAGATGATACTGAACATCACATCTTCTATAACGTGAAGAACATGGCTTTCAGACACAACTGTTCTGGATTTCAGTGCCTGAAGCTCCAACCAGCTTCCAGGAAAAAGCAGCATTTAAGAATATACATTCTTAATGGAGCACATTAGTGAGACAAATGGGAGACAATTCCATTGTACTAAATCTTGTTTCCAAAGGAAGTTGAACAGAAGTTACCTGTTTTATAAAGTTGTTACCATTCCATCAAATGGATCACATTTAACTTGCACAGACATCAGTTACCAGCACCCACTTGCACCGCCATCGCAAGTAAGGGGTACTCATTTGTAGGACACAATGGACTGATTTATGTCAATATAGAAATTATTGCTCCGCAAATTATTGCTAAACTACACTGGATCAAACCTGCTGTGCCTAGTCAACAGCAGCCTCCACACTATTATTTTTCAAACTTTTGAGGGACAGCTCCCAAACTGCACTCAGGAGAGCACTGGTCACCTGTAAGGTTATAGTAGACAGTGGGATCACCATCTTAAAATTTTAGTTAGAGTGAATACCACTGCCTGAAGTTGTGAAGGTTGACAGCGACCCACTAAAAAAAAAAGTTAGGAAAATATGGCGTTAGATTTCAGACTTGAGAGAAATGCTCATCTAGAAAAAAAATACCATAGCCACTATATGGAAGTCAAAAACCTTGAGGTTTCTGCGACAAAAAAGTCAGCTGGCTGCTCTCCAAACCAAAACCCAAACACATTGGAAATTTAAGTTACAAAATAGTTTAAATAAATCTTTGTAATAGGTCAGACCCAGAGTCCACTTGCGTAGTATCCCATCTCAGACGATCACACTCCAAATGCTTTAAAGGCAGGGGGCCAAGAAACTGTACCGCAGAAGAGCTAGAATTCAAATCCCTCTCTAAACTGTTGCAACTGATCCTAAAAGCAAACGGATACTTTCATCTCCAGGTAGTATAGACATTCTCTACAAATATTAAAGCTTTGGTTGGTTAGTTTACTTAAACAACGCAAGCAGCCATGAATTTAAGCATGACTTAATAGACATGGAATTAAAACATTTCTTCTGATTATTTTTGGATTTGTGGCTTGCATTCCATGTCATCAAGTGCCTTCCTAGCACATCATGACATAAAGGAAACACACGCCAAACAATATTTTCCTCTATCACTCATTACTTTCTACAGACTTTCCATTTCTTATGAAACCACTAAGCTCTCCTTACTTGAGGAATACTCTTAAAAAAAGCAGTGATTGCACAAGGAATTCCAGATGACAAGGCATCAATTTCATAAAGCAAGTTTTCAGTATTGTTTGACTTCACAATCTAAGACTGTGTGTCAATAAAATTGAAGTAGATTAAATTATTCTCCTTTCAACAAATACTACTTTGAATTTATTCAACATTGAGTTTAGCCTGTACGGTGGGTTAACCCCAGAAGGTAACCAAGGAACACCCAGCTGCATTCTCACTCTCCCCTCAGGGGGATGGGGGAAGAGAACGGGAAGGACAAAGCCAAGAAAACTCATGGGTCAATATAAAGGCAATGTAATAAGTGAAACAAAAAAAGAAAGAAAATAATTTTCCTAGTGATGCATACGCAATCACTCACCACCACCAGACCGATGCCCAGCCAGCCTCCGAGCAACAGCAACTTCGGAAAAAACTGCCCTCCGTTTTGTTGCTGAGGATATGTTATATGGCATGAAATATCCCTTTGGTCAGTTGGGCTCAGCTGTTCTTGCTGTGCCCCCTCCTCAGCCTCCTCGCTGGAGAAACAGAGGCAGCCTTGACCCTGTGCAGGCACTGCTCAGCAGTAGCTAACACTGCTGTGTTACCAGCCCTGTTATAGTTATCAGACTGAAACGGCACTATAGGAGCTGCTGCGCCGAAAATTAACTCTGCTCAAGCCAGACCCCGGTACAGTCTGCTGTAGCACTACTGTTCACCTTGCTTCACTAAACACCTCCCAAAGACACACTCCTCAGGCTTTCCTAGACACTGTGAACTTAACGGTAGCCAAAAAGTTTACTTCATGGTACAGCTCCCGTGATGTAATAAAATCTTTTTTGCTTACTGACAGCCTGCCATGCCAGTCTGCCATTTCTTCCCAATGAAAACTGGTGACTTAGTCTTAATTTGATTTTGCCTTTCATCAATAGGATAGGTAGGCCAACAGTTCTCGCTGAGGATTCAAATATTTAAAAAAAAAAAAAAAAATCAAGAAAAATTTACTTGAAAGACACCATTTACTTCATTCTACCAGTCTGTTCATACGATGCATAGAATTCCAAAACATTCAGATACACTCAGTAAGCATCCATTGGTATAGGCTACAAATAAACTCAATTTCTGTTGCACATTTGATATGATATGAGAATTTTTGATTGTTTCTGATTAGAAAAATCTCATCATGTTAAACCAGGTGTGTAATTAAAAGCAAGAAAGTAGTTCATTCAGCTGCCTGAACAGCCCTTCTCTGAATTTTCCTAATACTTGGCAGGTGAAACTGGTAGGACAGCTTGAATGCCTATAGAAATTCAGTGCTTGCTACTCAGTAAGCTTGAGGCACAAACCTCACAGCATAAACTGCAAAAAGCAAGACACAAATCTTAAGTTAAAAGAAATGCATCGAGTACCAGATTTCAAACCAGAACATTTGAAGGATCCCAGTTGTGCATGCATGATAAATTGATTTATGCTAAGAATTTAGGTAAAGTAAAAATATCTGAATCTTACAATCTTAACGACTGTAGAGAAGACCACATGATTGCTTGTCTAATTAAAAGGCACATGTACTAATTAACCAAGGTGTGACATGAGTGAGAAACCTGCAATAAGTGTAGTCCCAATACACAGCAGTCACAATCCTGCTTAGTTTCTTTAAAGGGGAAAATTTGTATTTTTAAGACTTAAAAACTGTCTTACATTTGCATTTTGAGAACTTTCATTAACTTTCTAATACATGTACACCTATGACACTTACAAAAAGAGTACCAAGACATAATAGAGTGGAAAAGAACTTTACTGGCCTAAATTTATGCTGAGTTTTTACTTAAATCACCTCTAAGTACTCTTAAATACAAAACAAAGAACAATCAAATCCCACACAATCTTCTATACCTGAACACAGAAGAAATGGAAACTTTTTTTACCAAAGCATTACTTTTGGTTTAGAAGTTGCCATACAAAGTTTTTAGACCTCGTGGTGGGTGAAAAAGTACAATGATTTGACCCTATCCAGAACGTGCAGACAGCTGAAGTACTTGGAGGCCCCTATGCTTCCCCAAAGCAGGAACAGCATCGGCTGTTCTTTGGGTTTGGGTGGGGTTTCCTTGTTTGGTTTTGGGGGGATTTTTTTTTTTTGTGGTTTTGGTTGGGAGTTTTTTTGGGGGGTGGGTGGGGGACAATTTTGGTGTGTGTCCCTTTTTTTCCTCTCTCCTAGTTTCATTGGCACTACTCAGACCACTATGGACAGAAACGAAATTCAGAACTACCAAATCCTTGATCATGATCACAGAAAGAGAGCAGGCGCTGGAGCTGCAAGAAAGGACCCCCTGTAAACTCACTGAGCAGAGCAGCAGAGACTCCTTACCACCCTTACAATTCCACCAGACGGTCAGAGGACATGAAGCAAACATCTCCTCCGGAACCTAGCAGTGCGTGGCAGACAGCAACAGGTTACATACAGATTAAGAGCAAGAACCTTCACCACCTGATGCCTTTCAACTGCCCATCATTTCTTACACCTCAACACCATTCTTTCCAAACTTTCCATGCTCCAGAATACCATCATTCAGGACTGCTCATTTGCTTTCAGACTATTTCTTCCCACAATATACTTGGCTGGAAGAAATTTCTTGGGTTACCAACATCATTTAAATTTGCTAATATTAAGTTATATGATCTTGTTCATAAAGTACCTGAGTTAAAAGCCCCTGCAGCCCATTATCTTCTTTCCTACTAGACTTCACTACATCAGAAGCCTCCTAATATTGTCCTAAGTTATGACTAGTTTTAGCCATTTATTGGTATTCCAGGCCTTGTATTAAATGGCTTTTCTTGGAAGTCTTTACTTCCTTCGGTATGAAGTATAGAGAGCTAGCATGTAGCAGACGAAGACCAACACAGAATATGGTTACTCACACCACACATAATCACGCCCATGAAATTCCTTACCACAAGACACAAACTTCTAGTATCCATAGCAAGGGTTTAATGGAGACTTGGTGGAGGGTTACCAAATAGAAAACACTTAAACACATAAAATTCCTGAGTGACAAACAGCTCAAATTTGGAAGCCAAATATCGTACATGCATGCCCCATTCTTGTACTCTTTCACTGCCTCAGAGAGATACTCCAGATATGTCCACAAAATGTTTATTCCATCCAAGGTCTCAGGACACTTTCCTGCAAGGGACCAGCCACAACTGATGTGCCACAGAAAACTGGTCTAAACAGTCTTACTAATGTCTTAAGGTCCGCAGTAACCAAGCATTCTAATAGGTGAAATTCCCAAGTAATTTTAACTGTGTTGTTAACTTTTACAGAGGAAGGCAAAAACTGCAACAGTCTTTGCAATGGGGAATGGGGATTTTTTCCTTATTCCAAGTCTAACAGTTTAAAACTGGCAGTCCCAGAGACAAGCAAAAGATACTTTACTGTACCCAGGTGCTCAAAAAACAAACCCCCTGACCAGCCCCTCAAAAAAAAAAACCAACCCCCCAAAAAACCAACCCAAACCACACAACTAGAAGCAATCCCCAAAACCACTTAAATCTTGTCCTATATGCAAATACCATATTCCTGTAATCTTTACCCTCATAGAAAGCTGTTTATGCTCATTGTCTGGAACTTTTCCTCTTCAGTTCATTTTAAAGTTTTTCCACTATCTTCTGCCTCTTACATTAAGCTGTAGTTATCCTACTGAGATTGTTAATGACTTCTCTCCATACCTCTGGATCAGTTGTTAATACTCATTCTCCCTCAATTACTACACCTTTCCAACAACAGTTGTGTGTCTCCTTCCATTCATTTGTACAAGTATCATCATCTGCTTTGTTTCTCTCTTTGCACCTTCAATCATATAATCCCATAATTTGGAAAAAGAAATCCCAATCCACAATGCAGCTAAGGATCCTTAGATAGGCTCCTTAGGAAGGAGTTATCTTCTGGCTCCACGCATTCTCTCAGACATCCCATCAGTAAATGTAACCTATGCTTTTATGTTCACACACTACCATCCACTCCCGATTCAAGACTATCTCCCTTCCACCAAACCCAAGTCTTAGCACCTAACAATCTCTCAGACTTCTAGCAGCCAGCTCAAGGGCAGAGTTCTTACCTCCCTCTCCCGCCCAAAAGCTCTCCTTTAATTAGCAGTTTTGTTACTATCCACCCTACAGCCATTTAGATCCCTAACCCATCAAGCTTTAAACTATTTTTTCCCTAAATTCTCCTGCCCACAATTTGGATAAGCCTCATCAATTTGTTCTGCAAAACAACTAATAATCTCAGGTACACTTTTACGATCTTGCACATTTATTGTTTCAACACATTTTTTATTTTCAAATTATTTCTCCCTGGCCTAGAACCCACACACACTTATCCTGGTCATATCTATGCAGAATGCTTCTCCAAAGGACATTTAATTTGCCAGTTGAACCATGCCACTAAGGAAAGAGGAAGTATACACATTTCAGACATTTATCTCTCTGCATTATAGGGGATAAACACCCCCCACCCCCCCCGCCCCATCCCCCTAGAGAACAACAAACAATCTGTTGTTTTTTCTAGGACGTTGTTCAGAGAAGGAAACTTCTCTTCATCCCCTTCCCACGCTGACTACAGAGGAAAACCATCTTCTTTTTCTGACACTACTTACACATTAATTTCCCTCCAACTAACCAAGCCAGCTACTTGGTTTTGCTTTCAAAAAAAAGCTACCTTCTCCCCCTGCTGTGCCATCATCTGAATTCTAACTGATTCACCAGAAGTAGGCTCCATCACTTACGGGCTAGGCTTCCAAGGAAGCACCTTCACACCTTTTCCCACATTAGGGAAAACTTTCTGTCCAATCTGCTTTATCATGACACATACAAAAGAAACTTGACATCAGCTACACTACCTATGACCCAAAATCACTTCCACTGTTCAGCGTGGTCTTATTTCTTTGTACTCCATCAGTTTCCTCACATTATATTTCTAATTGGAGCCAACTCAAACAGATGTATTTGCCTGATCCCACATACAAACAATACTACTAAACAAAAAAAAACTAGACAACTCTCAAGTAACAAGGCAGTTGCTAGTCAAAAATGTAAGCATATCTCCCCTACTCATCCCGTCCCCCCGCCATTTCCTGCATTTGTAACAGTCCTAAACAAACAGCAGAATGCTGCTGTAGCACTTGGGACTGCTTCAGAGTATGATCTAGTATGATCATACTTCAGAGTATAATAAGGAGGTTTGTTTTCCATTACCAACTTAATTCCAGTTGCTTTAAATTAAGTCAGTTTAAGAACAGTCACTGCATTGCCAGCTAAAAATAAACAAATACTCCCTAGTATCTGACAAGATTTCTCACCTCCTGAAGTGGGTCTGTGGTTGGAGGTAGAGACTGAAAATATTACTGTGATATTAAAAAAATATTTCTTTCAGAAGTAGAAAGCAGTCAAGGCTGGGGTGGGGCGAAGCTTGCCGCAGCACAGCAACTTCAATAGCATCTGTCCTGACCTCTCCCATCTACACACTTGGTTGTAGGACACATCTTACCCTTACTTTAACAGCCACAGGGAGCAGAACTGGGGGTACAGGGGTGTCCTAATGGCAGCTACAATGTATTTTCATAGGAATCTCCTTCCTACTTCAACCCATCACATCAGAAGCTATCCTGTATTCCTGAAAACCATAAACTACCATCATGGCTACATAAGCAAACAGCTCAGTTAATGGGCATAAGCAAGACACAAGAGGTCTGTTTTTAAAGCCAGAGCTTACAAAGGAAGGCTAAGATGTGTACAACACTTTATCCATTGAGAGAACGAAATAAGTGTACTACTGCAAGTAATCTCAGTGTTCACTGAAAACTGCTGGGTGGTTTTTTAGGCTACTAGTCTGTGGCCTGACTACTTGCTGTTAAAGCTGCACTGTAAATTGCAGTTCCTTCTGAATTGGGTTCGCTTCTGGAATTTCCTTAGTTTTCAACAAACTATGTGTAGGATCAATAAATATCAAAAACAGAGTAAATACATTAAGAGTCGCCATACAAGAAATTCCCGACTTTCCCAATAACATCAGCACTGTTTCAAGTTTCAGAGAAATGAACTTGAGCTCCAAGGCCAATAATCCCAAGACTCAGAGCTCCTATAAGTACCATTTCCCAGCTCTGAAACAGAGATAATGTACTAGCTCTATTAAATTGGTTTTTTTTCCTGAAGCTCTGTGCTTAGTGTCCCAAATTTAGCAAGCTGGGAACAAACTGCAGGGCTAGATGGGTGAAGCAAATGCTGTTTAGATTCCATTAGAGAGTTAAGAGACAGGAGCAAGAGCCACTCCCTGACTCCACCCAAGTTAAACCACATTTGCCTCCCATAGCCAGGAAGAACATCTAGATTCAGTGCTGGAAAAAAATATCACCCTGCTCCAAATCACTGAGTACTACTGCTGAATGCTACAATTCCCTCATCAAATGACAGCAAGTCTTCAAGCCAGAAAGCTAAGTCTTCGTCAAGATATGTCAACAGACAAGCTGGCATTCTTGAACTTAAGCTCTCTGGTTAAATCTGCAAGCTCCTAATGAGCATGGCTGACACCACAGCACCACAACATTCAACAAAAACCCCAAAGCTTAGGGATAAAACTCAGTTGCCTCTTATTCCTAACTTGTAATCAGATTTGCATATTCAAAAATAACTTAAACTCAGTGAAGACCAAATAGTGATTGTGCCACCTCTTTGACCTCCACACAGGTATTTTTTCAGCTCCTAAATTAACTTTTGCACGCAGAGGGAGAGAGATACAGGAAACATTGAGGTTACAAGTATGCGAATAGAAACTGACTCACCACAGTCCTTTGCTTGTTGGGCAGGAAGACTCTAACAATAGGCTTCTGTGGAGACTTAGGGTTATTCCGTGACATATCAGCAGGGTTTTGATAAACCGAAAGGGATGAAGTTGCTACAGAGAGGCTAGAGGAGGAAGATGATGCAACTGTGTCTGTTGAAGCTGAACTGGAGACAGAGAAATCAGTTCCGTTTCCCATGGATTCCAATAACTGCTGTTCTCTCTGCTGTAGAGCATCTAGTTTGCTGGTGTACTCTTCATAGGCCTGTGAAAGAAGTGCAGCTGTTTTAATGACGTAGTAGCCTCATTAAAAAACCCCACAACCCCCAAACAAACAACCCCCCCCCCAAAAAAAAACCCAACCAGAAATAACTCAGAATAAACATTGAACAAAATGCATTCTAAACTAATTCAAATTTCCCAGGAATATGAAACAAAATGGTATAAGTCATTTTTTTCAGTAGGACACAAAGAAGAAATGGCTTTCAATTCATTATGTTAGAACTTCTGAACCAGTAACTAATTTTTAATAAATCAAATGGATAAGTGGATAAAACAAATCTTAAGTCACAGTTTCAAACAACCTGCACTAAATAGTCTAATTCAAAACTACTTTGAAGACGGTAATCTTTAACAAACGTTGTCAGCTGCAGTGCCGAATTACTGTGCTACAGCTAAATTTATCATTGTTGGAATGACAGCTAGATACATCTAATGCAATGATTAAGAGAAAGCTGAAATCTGCTTTTTACCATCTGTATCTGACAACTCACCTAGCTCATTGTTCACCATCCTTCACCTCTGGCACTATTCTTTCATACTAGACAGTACAAAAAACTTTCTGTTAGAACACAACTAAGTTTGCCCTGTTACAAAGTCATCCATAAGCATGTAAAAGTGATCCTTTGAAAGAATTTAACATCTGGATGAGACTAATTTGATTTTCCACCAAGTTCATGTAAAAACTGATTACACGCTGACCATGTTTCTTAAACAAACAAAAAAAATCAGTTAACATTAAATTCGCCCATTAACTTGCCTGCATTTAATAGAAACTTAATTATTGCCAAGCTCTGTAATACAGATAGTAATCGGCATATGTTTTTGTTTGAAGTTTGTTGCTATCAACTTTGTAAGAATAAAATTTTGATCTGTATCCAAGTATCAGAATTACTTATTCAACATATAAATTAGCACAGTTATCTTCAAAAATCAGAATCAGTTAAGAAACGTGTGTTTCATGCTACATAAGTATGTCAGTGATAACCAAGGATATGTTAGACCTCTACAAACAATAAGAAACAAAGATTTTACAAACCTAGCACCAAAGCAGTAGGGACCAGAATTTTCTACTTAGCTCTTCAGCACTCCAGCAAGACCAACATCTATGCCAAGCTGCATACACACATGCCACAAAGGATATTTATGCTAGCGAAAGATACTTTTTTATTGTTGTTTTTGTTGGTTTTGGGGTGGGTTTTGTTTGTTTGTGGTACAATTTCATTTTATTTAAAAATTTTCTTTCCTCAAGTTTTCTGTGCATACCTTATTGCTGAAGTTATAGGAGAACTGAACTGACCAAAAAGTCTGCAGGGTCTACGCGAGTAAAAAAAAATATTAAAGTTAAGAGAAAAAATAAACAGCATTCAGTAATGTTGCCAACAAATACTACATTTTACTATGAATTTATTCCTCTGGATTGTATGTGCAAGGTGCACCTAACCCTGGCTGGTTTTGTTAAGTTAACAGTGGTTGGCCTCTCCCTTTTTATAAAGATTTAGCGTCCCCCAGGATGGACCTATGTTTAAAGTTTGTATCATCTTCCTCACAGCGTTAACAAAGAGAATGATAATTTGACAGCAAGAACTAAGAAAGAAAAAGCATTTTAAAGAATGGTGGTGAACATCAAAATTTCAAACTCTACATTTTATTGGTTCTATTTTTAATAAATGGACATCAGTTGCAGGAAACTTCTTTTAAAAACTGAAGATGTCTAGCATTTCACGAACGGACCTCAAACTTGGGTGACTTAAACCCAAACCATTTTCATTCTAGCTCAATTCTGCTGTCAAAAGTAAACTGAAAGGTTACCCAATTTAAATAATGGCATTTTTTGGCTGCACAGTAACACAAGTGTCCCTCCATAATTCCAGGATCAACTTTTCATGTAAACTCCAGTAAAAGTTCCATGTGTCAAGAATTATTTTCAGTAAACAAAAATTAAGAATCGTAAACTGTTACCATTTCACCAATACTTTTCTAAATACTTACTTCCTTTTCTCATGAACATTGCAAAATACTATTTGAACACATGCAACATTACATTGTTTCCGGATACTTGCTTAGGTCCTTCAAAAAAGTACATACATCTTTCAAACTACTCAATCCTACAATGTTTACACTGGCAGCTTAATCTGTCACTAATGCAAACTCAAAGTCAAATGATTTATCTTAAGAAAATAAACAACGAGCATAGAAGCTGGGAGCTGTTGCTAGCTTTGTGTTCTATAGCGTTAAATTCTGCATGAAAAGCTCTCTATTTTTTATGAAGACAAAAGCTCTCAAGTAGTACACTGTTACTCAATGTTATAGCAGAAGATCCTGTAATAAAACATAATGGAACTAGAAATGCATCAGTAGACTATAAATACGTTTTTCTCTTTTAAAAAAATAAATTACTTTTATACAGAAGAAGGAACAGTACATGCAGCAGAAACAGAACAGCTCCAAAAAAAAAAAAAAATATCTCATTTTCACAAAGATTAAGTACTTTGGTGAGACGTGGGTTTCAGCTGATGACTAGCACCCATAGACCTTACACAGCCAACAGCGCCAAGTGAAAGCACAGAATTATCCCATGGAGTTAAATTGAAAGAGTACTACAACAGTAAAGCTGACCTATGGCACGTATTTCTAGCTAAAAGAAAGATTATGCCACGGAGCTGGCCTGTCTACAACAGAGACCTGCAGCAGCCTGGCCATATTAGCAGACAGGAACCAACAGCTACACAAACCTTCAAGTCAGTCAAGGCTTTCTGCACCTACTATAAGGTTGATTTCTAACACTTTTTCACAAACAAAATAAATTAAGGTTGTACAGCATGAAGAAGATTAAGCTGAACATTGAAGTCAATTAATTAAGGATTTTAAAGGCATTTCAGAAGGAAAAGTTTCTGAAATCCAGAGTGAAATCCATTAAGTTTACATATTCCCATTAAGAATGAGTAATATTCTACAGAAAACTTAAATCTTGCTTTCAACTTGATATAGAATCATAGGAGGGGGGAAAAAAAAAAAAAAAACAGAAAAAAAAAAGTTGGAAGATATTCCAGGAAAAGTCATCTAATCTAAATACCTGTTTAACACAGAGCTAATTTTTTAAGTTCAATCAGGTTGCTCAGGGCCTTGCAAGAGCAATTTTTGAAAGTCTTGAAGGATGGAGATTCCACAACCTCTGGGCAACCAGTTCTGGGGCTTGAAAACTACTCATGAAGAATTTTCTCTTATGAAACCCATTTGATAATAGCTGTGACATTACGTCTTCTGCTGTGCATGTCTGAAAAGAGTCTGGCCCTTTCTTTAGGTTGCAAGAGCTTGCAGATTCCTCCTTAGCCTTCTCTTCTCCATGCTAAACACCACCCTATGGCAACCACACAAGCAGTGAGTAGATGGGTCCCTCTTCATGCTGGCTGTGAGCTTGGTAACGCAGCCTAGTCTGCAGTTTGCTGCTGTTACAGTGAGGGTGGGTTACCGACAGCTCCGCGCGTTGCTCACCAGCACTCCCTGGAACTTTCCTGCAGAGCCGCAACCCAGCCGGCTGCCTGCCTGCACTGATGGGCAGCCACCTCATCCCAGGTGCAAGATGCTGCACTCATCTTCATTGTTGCACTGCTGCTTGTCATGAGGCTTCTGTTCAACTCCTCCAGCTTGTTTATTAGTTGCCAAAAATAGACTGTCTTTAATAACATGTGTTATCCTCAACGAATTTATCTGTTTGTTGTATCGCTACAGGGCTCCCAATTTAGTGTGAATTTACAGTATTTCACAAAGTTAAAGGAAAAAATATATTTGAAAAGCTGACTAATAGATTGAAATTGGCACATCTTGTCAAACTACACATAATTATATGGCTATCTAAAATAGAACAAAAAGTTACTTTTAATTATACTGCATATCAATATATATGCATATCATATAATATAGTCACATACATGTGAGAATACTTCTGAGGCTTCAACTAAATAAAACTTATAAAGACCTGGCAAGCTGCCAAGCTCATCTAAAGCATTAGAAATTAGTATGTTTACATACAATGTATATACATGCCATAATGCAACTGCTGCTCACTGAGGAGCAGCAGAGTTAAAGTTATGAAATAAGTGTTGCAACCTACTGACAATATAAAAACCAACCTCAGACGTCAACAGAATATGCATGATGTTACACAGATGTGCCAACACAGTTCTGTTGAGAAGATGATGACAAGGGATTTTTATAAAAAATATGCATATTCTTGTATTACATATTATTTATATTATATTTGAAATCTGGTTTCTTAGGCCATAATCAGGTTATATATTCTAGTAATAACATCTAAGGAAACAAAAAGCAACAAATGTAATATTTTTTAAAAAACTAACCTGGGACAAAACCAAGTAGCAAAATATGGTTTCTCCTTCTCCTTGCCCCCTCCCACATTTGGTTAGAAACCCAGTCTAAGCTCAAGCAGACCAACTGGTCTTATCATTCCTTCCTCCTTCAATCAATTTTAGATAATATCCACACATTTCAAGACTCTTAAAAGCCTAAACTGCAGTTTCCTGGTCTTTGAAACCAAGACTCTGTTTCTATTTAAAAGATGTCTGACCTTTTAGGCTGTTGATCAAATGCAAATCCCACTAAGTTAAATGGGAGCTGAAGATAGACAGTAATGTACGTCAGGATTTCTTCATTTAGTAAGACTCCTAAATCTGTACTTAGTCTAACTTTAGACACTCCAGTTTTGGCCCAACGTACTTGATCAGCATCCGTTAAGAGCCGGGTAAAAATTAATCTGATTTTCCCCAGAGAACTGCCACATTTCCCAGTGCTTGCACGCAGAGTTAGCATTTTCCTGGAATCCCACAAACAATCTGAAACAACCTGAGATACAGCACTAAGATCTGTTTCAGGCTGTATCTTCCTGCTTTTGTAGTAAGTATACTTTAGATCAGCAAAGAGGTAATCTTCTTTAATTAATTAATTTGACCTACGTGGATTCTTCAAATATACAGGAATAAGGAATTAAATACTCTCCTCAAATTCAACAGCCAAACTCTCAGAAACAGCAACAGCAGGGCCTCTGAATAAAATACATTTAATAGCCCAGGAAAAGAGAAAGCTTAAAGAAAAGAAAACCCCTCACAGTAGTTGGGGACAAACATACCTCTACCCCCATGATTCCCATTTTAAATTGCTTTCAAGAGTAGGAGTAGGAAAGAGGATGATTCCTTCAAGATAATACTAGAAAGCTGAGTGTGAGAACTTATTTTGATACACCACTATCACTCTATGCATTTGTATACTGTTTTATTTCATGTGGAGTCTGAATAAAAAAGCAGCAGGCAGCTTACTCTTGAACTGTTACCTGAAGTAACCTACAGGTCCAGGATGCAACTTCACACCACTCTAAGAACTATTTACATGTGAATGGGATAATACTGTTCATTTAAGTTCTCACAGATGAAGTGTTCATAGATAATATTGTACACATAACTACGAGGCAAGGACACACAATGCATTTTGGAAGTTTAAGGTCTCACTGAACAGTCATTAAGAGTCTACAAAGGCTAACAAATCTGATTAAGTCATTTAAGCACGATCTCTCCTTTCTAAGTTTGGGCTGACTGCTTTTGGCCAGTCTGGATACATACAACCCATTTTGGTTTGTAAACAGTGTTTGTTGCCAATGCTAAGTTGAAAATGCACAGATCTTTATT
>KL284882.1:0-16127 GCA_000699545.1 Podiceps cristatus | reverse complement strand
TATCCTTTTCATCAGTACTTTGTTGGTTTAGACAAAAAAAAAAGGAAATTCATGTTGATGGCCATTAAAGAAGAATATACAACTGCATATTTTAACCATTTTTGCTAACTGAAACCCAGCTTTTTACAATATCACAGTATAAGACTTCTTTGCAGCAAAGATTTCCAATATTTACAATGCTTAGACAAACCCTTAAGAGAAGGGTTTTTCCACAGTGAATCACAAACTGTATTTTGGGAAACAGCACTTCAAGGACAGATATAACATGCTAAGAAATTATGTGGGAAGACAAAAATCATTGATGTTTTCAGCTGCTGTGATACAGAGCGCTTCCAAAAAGTGTGGTAAAACCTACCGAGCAGCTCCTGCAGCCTCTTTTCTACATCTACTGAGTCAAGCAGTTATTTCAAATATTTGACAGTGATTTCCAGGGGTCTGTTAAATCTGAGATACATGCTCACACACAAGGGATGGAAGAAGTTAAGAGAATTACCTAAGAAAAAACTTTAGCTATTTTTAGATTCTAATACAGCCATTGCTTATTACATTTATTATTTCTTCCAGTGGGAACAAACAGAAAAGTGTTTCTCGTAATCATATTAGAGAACACTGATAAGATGCCTGAAACTGTTAGTAATTATAACAATTAGAAGAAAATTGTGTAGTTAATGACAAGTGTTCTTTCTTCTGTTCATTTTGTTTCCTACCCCTGTACCTTATACTCATCTAGACTCAGAAGTCTCTGCAGCTTTGGTCTCTTTCCTCAGCCCCTACTTTCCTACCCTGAGAGATGCAAAAGCTACCTGCTGCCCTGCAGCTTCATGCTACATTTTCCACTCCTAGGCAGCTAGCTGCCAAGGAAGAAGCCTGCCCAGGTTTGCGGGCCCTGCTCCCCATGCTCTATGATCACCTTTATAAGACCGTCACTGAGGAGTGATGGATCAAGGCAGGGAGATACCCCTGAATGTGAGTACCCCCTCTTGCAGGAATAATATATGCTGAACTCAACATAGCACACATCAATCACTTTTAATACTTCAAGAAATCCATTCCTCTTTCACAGTCAATTGATGAAACCTGAAATGATGGCTGCAACAACAGCTGTCAGTTTTAAAGTCTTTTGATGTAAAACGCACTGACACTCTCCCCAGAATTAAAAAGAAAAAAAAAAGGGGGGGCAAAAAAATACTGTCTTTTCACTCTCAGATAAGTACAGAAATGAAAGATTCTATTTTCTTGAGCAACTAAGGCATAAATTACTTTATATTTTTAAATGAGGTTTATGTTTTCTATTCAATGCACAAATAATTTTACTGTATCTTTTGAATGCTCAATTTTCAGAATTAATTTTCTTGTTCAATTCTTCAGTTTTGCCATGCATGTTTCCGCTGCCCCCACCCCTTCCTTTCCATTTTGAAAGGCAATTTTGTTGCCAGGTTCAACCACAACTTTACTTGACAGGTGTACAGAGGCAGCTCCAACGCAGGCCAGGAGCCAACGTTGGGGTGCTGCAAGTTCTGTGAATGTGAGCAGTTAATAAAATGCATAAGAAACGAAAGATACAAAGCCAGACAGGAGTACAAAAGAATCGAACAAATCCTATTGTACTGATGCTCTACACACCAGAAGATGGATGGATAGCTGTCAAGCTTTTCATAGGTATACAAAAAGACATGGTTTTGCGGAAAGCATTACAATAAAACTAGATGTTGACAACAGTGAAAGGCAATATGGGTGAAAGCAGAAGTGCTCATTTGCAGGTACTTACCTAGCAATTAGCTTTGGCTAATTCCAACTTAAGCTAAGAGAAGCAGACAACATGCTTGCTGATAGCACTCAAGAGCTGATCAACAGGTACAATCTACACAAGTCCCTAAGAGTCACTCACATTTTATGGAAGATGCAACGAGATTAGAGCAGTAGAAGGATTTTAAAACTGGTATCAATACAGGCTGGGGGATGAAGGGATCGAGAGCAGCCCTACCAAGAAGGACGTGGGGGTACTGGTGGATGAAAAGCTGGACGTGAGCCGGCAATGGGCGCTGGCAGCCCAGGCGGCCAACCATACCCTGGGCTGCATCAAGAGCAGCGTGGCCAGCAGGTCGAGGGAGGGGATTCTGCCCCTCTGCTCCGCTCTGGTGAGACCCCACCTGCAGTGCTGCGTCTGCTCTGGGGCCTCAGCACAGGAGAGACACGGAGCTGTTGGAGCGGGGCCAGAGGAGGGACATGGAAATGATCTGAGGGCTGGAGCGGCTCTGCTGTGAGAGCAGGCTGAGAGAGCTGGGCTTGTTCAGCCTGGAGAAGAGAAGGCTCTGGGCCTAATGGTTTTAAACTAAAAGAGGGGAGATTCAGACTAGGCATAAGGAAGAAATTCTTTACAATGCAGGTGGTGAAGCACTGGCACCAGCTGCCCAGAGAGGTGGTAGAAGCCCCATTCCTGGAAACATTCAAGGTCAGGCTGGACGGGGCTCTGGGCAACCTGTTCTAGTTGAAGATGTCCCTGCTCACTACAGGGGGGTCAGACTAGCTGGCCTTTAGAGGTCACTTCCAACCCAAACTGTTCTGTGATTCTAAGGAAACAAAGGGAAGGGTGATGCAGCCCAAGTAACAGACTAGCAAAATTACCCATACGATTCTGGGTAAAACCAGGGCAATATTGCACTTTACAGCCAGAAATGAGACTTCAGCGAAACAATCAAAATACAAAGGTCAAGAGAGTGTGGACAGAGTGTAAGTTACATTACCTTCCTGTTCAAGCACTTTGGAGATAGTACACAGACCACGGCATCAAGACCTAGACATAGCCTAGATGTGAAAGCTTGGGGGGAAAGAGAGGACATGCACAGAAATCAGTGATGATGCTCAGGCACGGAACTCGAGAAACTGGCCCAATACCACAGAGCAGCTCTGTTCATAGGGAGTTTATTATTTCTAACAGATGTCAGACAGACAAGTTACCTATTGAACAACTTAAGCTACCCACACATATTCTACATACCCTCCTGTTCTTTTTATTCATACCAGAACTACTGTATTTTCTTAGTTCCACATTTCCTAGAAGCAAACATGCATGGCCCTTTTTCTAACAGTTGGAGGAATACAGAAAGTCAAAACATCAGCTCTAGCAGTGACAGATTACACTCAGGTAAATTGCTGCAAAGTAAATGCTGACAATAGAAAACAATCCCTGATCTTGACCAAGCCAAAAAGCAGCCAAAAAGGTGGGAAAGGACTAGAAAGGATGCACTAGACCACAGCTGCAGGGTTGAAATGAACAGTCAAGGGTGTAATCATCTTGCTTCTGGCTGTATCAGGTACTTGGTAATATATTTCTTTTTTCTTTCCTTCACACTTCAGTTTACCACAGCAAATCTACACACTAAAATTACAACTTTGCAGCATTTAATCCTATTCACTTCAATCAATCCATCTAAGGATGATCTAACCTAAGCTAATGACCATCCAAATATAAAGTTCCTCTCCTCTCTCATCCCATTTTCTAGGTTTTTGGTTCACAGTTGCAAGCTCTTTCCTGTCCCTAACCTTAACAGTAGCTTTGGGGGTCACTGGACTTTATCAGGAAAAAGTTCAGTCTACTAACTGGATGGCAAACTAACTAATCCAACAAAACCAGGATATTTTCCTTCCAGGTTAGTGACTGGAAGTAGCTTAGTCGCTACTGGTACTGCAGGTCCCTGAACAAAGGAAGTGGAAGAACCACATAGCAAAGAGCTGGGAAAAGCAAGGCTTTTCATTTCAGCGGTGGTGGGGGTTCTTTTCACAGGACTCGCTGTCTCACTGGCTAATTCAACTCAAAAAGTAGAATTCCAGTCATTTCCACCCAACGGCTTGCTGCTCCCTAGCCAGTACCAGCACTACTTGCCATGAGACCCACTTCACGATCCAGCACAACTCACAGCAGCAGAGTAACACCTTGCTCCATCTTGCAGGGCTCCCCCACCATGTTGACAAGCCAGAGCTGCAGTTTCATCTCAGCAGCAAAAAGAACCATCGAACTTGCGATTCCACTTTAAGCTTGTAGTCACCAACTATTTCAGACTTACCATACTCTTCACACTATCAAAATCATTTCCCAGTACACATTCACGACTGCAAATGCCCTCCTCCCTGTTAATGAACTACAGAATAATCAAAAAGCTTCCAGTGTAGGGATCTCAGTTTTAATTTAGATACGAGTGACAAACGGCTGTAATGAACTAATGATTTCACTACCCGAAATCCAGACTTAGAACAGATTAAGCTCATTATTATTTTTGCAATTTGATACACAATCTAATGAAACCAACATACATGTGGCAATATTAAACCCAGACATATGGAATAAACTGGTTCACGTGAAAACAGGGGTGTGTTTATATACCATAGTGATTAGCACTCTTTCAATACTCCCATTTCACATTAGCAATAAAGAAAGCAACTATAGAGTGCCTCATTTGACCTTTAACAGTTAAGGACGTTATGTCAACAATTGTATAATCAAGCTAGTGCCCCACTCTGACATATTAAGATAAAAGCTAGAAGTACCTCAAATAATGAGATCTTTATTTTTTAATTACCAGGTGCCTTTAGGCAGCAATTACAATTAAAAGGACTACAGAAGAAATCTGGTTGACCTCCAGTTATTTCAATACTTGAGAAAACTAAGAAAAGAGCAGGGTTTGGAACAAGTGATACCCATTCAATTCCTAATAAATGTAACTTTTGCATGCAGTCCTTTTTTATGCTCTTAATGGTCCTATGTCAAAGCAACTTTATGAACCTGGAGTAATGAAAGAATAGAGAAATTTAACTTGTAGTCAGTATACAAATTAAACACAGCTTAAAAGTACTCCACCCTACAATCATATGTATTTCTTTAATAAGTTCCCCTCTACTAATATATTTTTTGTATTCTACATTATTAATTTTTCAAAGAGAAAAATGTGAAGTCAACTGCTTTAAAGGAAATGTTAGTCTTTAAGATGCTTTCATGTGCATGTGTGTATATTTGCTTTTAACAACAGAGCATGCCTTTTCCTATTATGCGCACACAATCTCTCCAGCCCACACCTCACCCGGCATCTAAAAGGGATGCTTTACATTGCAATTGCACCAACATAACTATTAGACTGTGCCATTGATCTTCCCCTACTGACATCTATCAGGAAGCCCATACAGTTCCTTTCTGACTCCAGGGAAAGGATTTTCTAATACACAAGGAGAATATTCTCTTTTACTACAGGTATTCTCAATTTTAACTTAAGATGCTTTGTATAAGATTAAGATAATACACCATTAACCTAACCACATACGTTTTAATATAAACTTACCTCTAAATATATTGATGGTGGGTTATGCTCTCCTCCAAATTTGTCTAGCAGTGCCTCTATATGTTCTTGTGTTAACTGAATCATCTGTTTGATATTCCACACCTAAAACAGAAAATTAAATTTTTTTATAAATCAAAAGGAGCCTAGAGAATCTGTCCTAAAATATATATATACATTTTCTTGACATTTAATAACAGAATTCAATAATTTTAATTATCAGTAAAAGAGTGCACAAAGCTATCCCATTCATTCAATGTCAATAATACACAGCTTGATTCTGAGATAAACAGAGAAAAATTAAATTTGGGGTTACAACTCAGGAATCGTTGAATAAACAATTTTAAAGAACAGTTTATTTTTCATGCTTATCAAAATCATATTAAGTATTTTCCTTGCAAGACTCCGCAACCCAGTTTCTATGGTACTACAAAGTTAGGGAAGGAGTTCTTCTATCAAACACCTTAAGCAATCTGTGTAAACAACAGTCAGGGAACCTAGACCTGCTGTTCTATTTGCATGTGAATAGGATGCCTTGATCTTAAAGAGCACCTTCTATACCCTGACTTTGATACAACTTGGTCTACCCTGCAAGTTTTCTTACAGACCTTGCACACCATCTGAAAAAGACATTTACCTCTAGTGCACAGAGGTGACTTACAGCACTGACTATGAAACAACTCAGGTTGTTAATCATTCTTCACAACATCCCAAAAGAGTTAATTTTAGGTCTTTGAGACTACTATAGGTGAACAGTATTATGAATCCTGAACCCTAATTTATACCCAAAAAGGCAGAAAAGTACAAACCCAAACATTTAAAGTAATAATGCTACACTGATTTAAGAAGCTACTTCAGTCCAATCAAAATCAGAAATTTATAGTGGGGGAAGAGGAAGGAAGATAGGAGAATCAAGGAGAATCTCTTCATAGGTACTGTTATTCAAGCTATTTATCAGGAAAAAAATATTGCATCAGAGTTATTAGACCCAGGATGGAAGAAATGAAGATAATATAAACAGTGCTTTGCCAAAGGGATTTTAAAGATTCCTGTTACCTTTTTCAGCTTAACTCTTCTGTTTCACAGATTGCAATCTACACAGCCTCAAGAACAGGTCTGGATTTACAAATTGTGACACCCTACCTCTTTTTAAAGATGCAAATAACTTCATATGCTAAAGTAGGCACCAATAATAGGATCTAATCCAAGTTGGATCAAAACAAGTCTTACTACATAACTTGATATGTTCACAAAGAAACAAACTTTGAAACAGAACTCACATTTTGCACACCACCTTATTTACCCCTTCTGATTCTAGACATCAGTTATTTGCCAGCAATTTCCTAAAGTAAACTAACAATTGATTCCCTTCTAGCCCAAGTTTCAGAACAGATACCGGAAGAAACATTTCATCAAGAAGATACAGTCAAGAAAAAATAGTTTGCTCAGGAACAAGCAACCCAGCCTACAAAGAGTGAGGGGCGTGTGGGGACACCAAAGAGTGGGCTGTTCAAGTATTCAGTATGTAAGCTCCTTTGAGGCAACTGTGGAAGTCAGCTTGCTTCTCAACCTGCAATCAATTTATCATATTGAAGCCAGCACTGCCAACCAGCAGCAAAGATTTCTGTATTTTGCTAGTTTTGCTTGTATCAATACTATTTCAATTAACCTGTTCAATGTAAGAATTTAAGATGTTTAGCTACTGTGTAAACGGTAAAGTGTTGTCAACTTGGGTGTGTATACAGGAAATTCCTGGCAAACTAAGGAATCATCTCTGGATCACCTTCAGAAACAGGTTTCATTAGTACTTAACGCAACTTCTATTATTTGGTCATTCTGGCAATTTTACCCAGCAAAGTTTTCCTCAACATGTACTGTACCACAATCAATATCAACAGTTTCCTACACTTAAATGCCTGGCAACGGTGAAGGCGGGGAGGGAAGATGCTTCACTGACAAAGCATCCCAGAATCGCAGAAGGGTCGAGATTGGAAGGACCCTCTGGAGATCAGCTGGTCCAACCCTCTCCTCAAGCAGGTTACTCAGGACTAATGTTCACATGGCTTTTAAATGTCTCCCAGCATGGAGACTCCACAGCCTCCCTAGGCAACCTGTGATAGCTCTCAGTCACCCTCGCTTTAAAAAAGTGTTTCCTAATGTTCAGAGAGAACCTCCTGTGTGTGTTTGTGCCCATTACCTCTGATCATGTCACTGGGCACCAATGAAGAGAGCCTGGCTCCATCTTCCTTTCACTGACCCTTAATCATCTTCGTGGCCCTTCACTGGACTCCCTCCAGTATAGCCATGTCTCTCTTGTACTGGGGAGCTCAGAATTGGACACAGTTCTCCAGGTGTGGCCTCACCAGTGCTGAGTAGAATGAAGCCCTGTCAAATGAGTTTTCACATACTTTTTTTAGAAGATTGATCATGAATAACTTCCTTGCTCATACGTTATTTTCTATTTTGTGTCCATAACCACAACCTTGCTTCTCTCTTCTCTTACAGTAAAGATACAGAATAACAACTACAACTGAGCAACAGCAATATGCACAATGGAAGCATGTTATTTAGGAGATGTTGGCAAGAGAATCAAACAGCCTCTAATGAGGGCAGAAATATGCTAAGTTGATATCATGAGAAGATCAAGAACTGAGTGACTAATGAAGAAAATAAGTAAATAATAACCCCACAAACAAACAAAACCAAAAACAAAACCTGCAACAACAAACCACTAACTGACTGCCAACTGCCAAGCTATGGTAAAAATGTCTTCACCTGAAGCAGTTGCAATTAAAGTCTAATGGAAGACAACATTGCTCAGAGGAGCCGAAAATGGTGCCCTGAATTACCTACTATATATCTGTGCACTAAACCAAGAGCCTTTCCACAAGTGAATCTTACAGGCAAACTTAATATGGATTTCTATCATCTTAGAAAGGCTATTCACACAGTTAAAAGTATTCTGAAGGCAGAAGGTAATTCATCAAACTCAACCATAGCAACAAATCATTACTTGTTGCTCACAGAAATGGAAAACCTATTTTGTGTGCCATATTCATCAAAAGTCTTCTGACAAGCTGAAAAAACTTTCACAAACCTAGTATTGACTAGCATATTCTATCCCTAACCAAGTACGCACAAGAACACATATGCCATGGCAAATTTCCAAGCTTCATAATTTCCCTTTAAGTGGCAAATTCTACTTATTTTTACTGATAGAAAACTTACCTTCTGGCCTTCCACATACACAGTTTCTTGTGGTCCAGAGCAACCCTTAACTAGCTAGCTCCTTGAGAATCAACCCTTGCGCAAGTATACTGCATCCTACTCTGCAGGATCTATGACTACTTCAGTCGAAGGAACTCAAGCCTTTTCCTAACTGGAATTAAGAACTAGTGCTCTGTGTGTGACCTCACGCGACTTGAAGATGTCTGCTTCTGCACACCACAGCTGCCATGTCACAAAAAATACCCCATACCTGTTGCACTTGCATACCTAGCAGAGCCAGTAACTTCAGCCAGTCTTTTCTGCTCACAGACTTGCTTGTTCAAGTAACTCATCTCAGTTACTTGAAAGTTTGCATCATTTGCACCAGCCCAGCCTTGCAGACTTTGAGCCAATACACACCCCCATCATCTCTGTGGAAAAAACCTGAAACACTAGGTTCTTAAGAATTAAATCTCTTGAGTTCAGTAGCACTCAGGATGTACGGGTTTCTTTCAACTGTCCAAACAAATCTAAGTGTACAAAAATTGCCCAAGATTTTAGTGTCTCATTCCCCATAAACACATACATTCCAGGACAGCAGCAAAGAGCTACCTAACAACAGAGACAGCAAAAACATGAAATACAGAATCCTTTTAGCAATCAGTTCTGGACAAAAGGAATAAACCCAGGTTTTTCAAGTTAAATGCATACACGTACCACTCCTTCCTTGAGAGCTCAGAGTAATCCCTTTATCTGCACTTTATTCACACTTTCTCCAGAAGTAAAAAAAAAAAAAAACAAACCAAAACCAAACCCCCCATACCCCGCAAAAAACACACCTGCAGAAGCCTGCTGGTCATTAAGAAAGAACAGACCTAATTTTTGTTACTCTTACAAGCAGCTCACTACACTTACGAAATTCCACACTCATAGGAAACCATAAAACCACAACTACCAAGTATCTTGCAGAAATACAAAAATCAATGCCAGCCTAAGAGATGGTTGCTAGAAAACCTAATGTATTCTAAAGTAAATCTGCGATGCACCTAGTACTGTCCACATGCAAGCCCAGTCCCTTCCCACAGGAAGCAGCATGGTTATTTGAGACACACTGTTTCACTGTAGTTCCACGAAAAAGTAATGAATCCTTTACAGCTTGGATAACCTTATCGTTTTTTCCAAAAAAAAGCCTCAAATAAATTTTTCGGTCCTACCTGGTAGCATTAGGTTAAGATTATTCTCTATCACAACAGACTAGATTTGATTCTCCTTTTAGTGCTGCTGACACAAGGAAGCTGATGCAGGTTAAGATGGACACAGGCTGCCAGAAGGCTGGAAATATTCCAGATATACTGGGATGTATCAACTTGTATCTGCCTATTGTGGATATTGTGCATTAATTTTACAAATAAGCATGCCCTTCCAATGTAATAAAGATGTTCACCTATTTCAAGCCAGAGGGAAGTCAGATACAGTAGAAGCCCCAAACCATTCTATTCAGGGAAGACCATGGCTCCACAAATTTGAGGCTATAACACAGTTATTTTCACATCCTTTGCTGCTTGTCAAAATATGCAGTGCCTGAGACAGCACAAAGCAAACCATCTTATATACTTTTTGCACCTGGCATCAGTACTCAAATCTTGCAGCATGTCCCAACTGAAACCTGTATGATTCACATTTGGTAGAAGACACCCAAGAGTTCAAATCTATTCTGTAAAGAAAAAAAAAAAAGCCATTATTTGTCCAGGCAGAGTACATCCTGCATTTGGATCACCACATTTGGTGATGATGGAGAATATTTTGATAGAGCCAGCTAGGTAATTAAAAAAAATAATTAAGCATTTGATTTAGCAACTGTTTTATAAGGAGGCCAAAATCATCAATACCTATCCAATACCATTCTAATCAGTCCCTTCAGGCTTCTTTCTTACACAATCAATCCAATTGTTTGGTCCACTGAGCTAGTATCCACTTTGTCAGAAAACGCAATAGAAAGCTGTCATGTATGAGATTGTTCTTAGCTGGACTAATGTCTTAACTGGAAAGTGAAGTGTTAGAGTGGAAGAGAGGCAAGAGGACATATGAATGGGGGTAGTAGCTCAGTACCTCACCTCAGCATTCGTGTGTCAAGATGCAGACTGTGCACTTCCCAGTTTCTTTGCGGAAACCCAGTTTTTTCTTCCTCACATTTTGCTATCTTTTCTTGAGATACTTCCTCCCCGCCTCATATCAACCTTGAATGGTACTAGTCCTCTTCTTGACTTGGACAAAGCTTGCTTTTCATTTTCTGCCGTCATCCACTGGAACATGCACATACAGTGGGAAGGACAGTCCTTTCCTTCTTGTATACTTCAAGGCTGTAGCTTTTCTCCATCTCTCGGTGGAAGCTTCTCTCAACTCACATACCCACTGTGTTAATTTTGACGTTTTTCCTACTCTCTGCTAGCTCTTCATCCTTACCACATTTTCAATAGTGTAGTTAAACTTTTTATTAAACAAGTTTGAAAAATACTAACAGCTGAAACACCTAACTGAATTAAAAACCCACTTGCAATGGGTTTCACATCAGAGTTCACACAAGTGACATGAATGTCAGCACTGAGGCTGCCTTTCCTAATTCATCGTCCCCAACTTTTTATACTTGTCGGTGAATTATTTTTATCGCAGCTCCTTTACAATGTCTGAGATATGAACTTTGACAGCGTGTTTTCATTGTTGGCTAGCTAGACACTTCAGAATTAGTCTGGTAAAATTTACAACCACAGAATAGTAAATAAGTTATGGACAACAATATCTACAGAAGTGACTGTAGCCAAGAAAAAAAGGATCCTTTATCTCTTTTTCCACAAAAGTCTGTGAACATAGTTTTCGAGACTGATGAAGAATGGCCTTGGCAAAGACATATAATAGTATGCTCAAGAAGGAAAATCCTCAAGAATAGGTACAACATTTTTTTGTACCATCCTGTCTGATGACTGGGATCATAACTAGGTCAGCTAATAGATGCCTGTGATCAGCAGGCATCCCCTGTAAGCACAGCAGTTAGTAAAATATTAAAAACGCTTCAAGACAAAAAAATATTTTCCAATAACAGGTAACATCTTTTAGGAGGGAAAGGACAATTCTTACACCACTCCACCCCACCCCACCCCCAGTAATGCGGGTTTTCAACTGTGTCTGTTGTGACATGGTTCTGGTTAAGCAAGAAAACTTCACCAAAACCAAACACCCAACAACTCCCTCCCTAATCCAAAAAGCTGACCAAGCTAATGCTTAAGTATCAGATTATTATCTTTGAGGAGTTAGCAGCAGCAACTCTATTGAAAAAAATAAGTGGAACACTAGCTCTGCGATATTAAGACAAACACATTCAATAAAGACTCGTTTTCTTTACCAGAGGACTTCCCCTACACAAAATCCTGGTATTACTAACACTTAGTTTTTACTTAATGTTCTTGCACCTCTCATTTTTTTGCAAACCATCAGTTGCAACTGAAAGTAATCTGTCTTTTCCTTTGTTTAATTCTAAACACAAATGGAATTGCCCACCATTCAGCTCTACTCTTAAAGCAGAATAGCCTTTCAGTCTGTCAGACCTTTGCCTCTTAAGTTGCCTCCTCTTCAACAAAAGGAATCGAGACTTCAAATGTTCCTTACTTCATATAAGTGTTTAAAAATATTTTTTTAATACAATGATAAATGGTAAAGGATAAAGCTCAATAAAGTCTACCTTTGTATTATAACCAGGCAGTTTCTCTATAAGAACAAAGTCACCAAGACCCTTAGGCAGCAGTTGCTTTGCAGCTTATACCAACCTAGACAGCAGGTGCAATTATCATCTTGTCCTTTGCTCTTTATCCCTGCCCTCTTCCTTACTCTTTCTCCAGAATTTACACCTTTAACTGAACCATTTTGGTACACTAAACAAGCAGAAAGTTGCTCTCTGTCAATGTTAGCTTTCTGCTAGTCTAGTATGCTGAAACAGCTTGGCAAAGGACCCAGGAACCACCTGAGCTGGTGCAAGAAGTCACCTTTCCTCTCTATAGCCCACAGTCGGATGGATTCAGGCTACCGTGAAGCAGCAGCCTTCCTGTTTAAGTTTCAATTCTCTTTCATTCCCCACTTTTTCCATCACCTGCCATCTTGGCTGCTAAGTAGAATTTGCCTCCAAGCATTATAAAAAGGAAAGTTAACAAACGTTTTCTACCACAGTAGAACAGCAGAGTGTGAAAAATAAGAGGCGTCTGTATCCTTCATTTAAATCGTTAACCACCAGTTGCACGGCTTTCTTTGATCTAACTAAACCTTTAATTCCACATTCCTTGAGGCTTTTGTGCTGCATTACTACTACTCTCTTTTTATTCACTTCGGTACTAATTCAGTAGTCATAAGGATCATGCACAGATCAAGTTTTTGTTAAATTCATAAATGTAAATACAGTGAATTGTACAGCTTCTCCGTAGACTGTTACAAGTTTTTTTAAAAAAAGCACAAAGAGAGAATAAACCTATCCAGATTTCCTTATTTAAGAATGCTATTTTTCTTTAGAGAGGTAACTACCACAGACTCTCAATGTGTTAAATCCATACAGCAGAAAAAATTTTTTTAAAACAACTATCATGCATATACACCAGACCATTTCTCCGCACACCTTAAACTGAAGACAAGTCATATTTGTGATGGAAAGCAAGCAGCCAACCAGCTAATTACAATAATTGCCTATAAGAAGCAAGTGCTAGTCAAGCAGAGCTCTTACGCAGCTTGGGTCACATTAATTAAAATGACAAAATAAACACAGTCTCAGCTGAACTAGAGAACTTATTCTGCTCTGTCCTTGACAGAACACAGAATTAATTAGACTATCCAGAAAATATAATCAGCACCTATTTAGAAGCTCATGTTATCAATCCATAAAATAATTTGTTATATACACTTCGCAATATTCCACCACTTAACTATTACTAGACCGTGCACGTGTTTTCTACCAACTGGTTAAAAAAAGAAAGCATTAAGATTGTTAGTCAAGTATAAAATATATTCTGTTTGTTCAGAAATATCTGTGATCCAATAAAGTAACTGAAGTATCACAAACAGGTCTCAAAACCTGAAACAGAGCAAATATACTTGTTTGGGGGGGGGGGGGGGGGGGGGGAGGGTGTTGTTTGGGGTTTTTTTCCATTCAGAAAACACAAATAATTTGCCCCCAGTCACAGAAGACAGTCACAAATAGAAACTGCCACAGAAACCACATTCTCCTAAATGGCATTCTATATTCTACTCAGCAGACCATGCTGCCTTAGTAACCCTAGTAGCAACATGAAAAATGAAATAATTTAAAAGGCAGAATTGGTTCCTCACCACTCACTGTAGAGTTAGAAGAGTTTTTAAAAAAATCCAAACCAAGATATAAAAACTACCATGGAAGGATGCTGAAAAAAACCCCATCTAGTTTAGAGAAAAACAAACAAATCAAAACAAAACCCCAACCAATCAAACAAAAAAACCCACCCCAAAAACCCCAAACAAATAAAAAAACCCAAACACCACTGAAAAAGATATTTTAATTTGACTCAGTCAAACTTCAGTTGATCATACTGGAGAACTAGTTAGTACATAAAACCTGCTGCAAGTCTTACAACCTATAACTACTAACGAGAGAATGGAAAAAGTTACATCAACTGTTGACGATGTACATAAGCTTAAAAACGTCACAAGAGACTTTATTAGTACTTACAAGTGTATTCTAGCAAAATTATGAGAACGCTTAAAGAAATCCTTTCTGAAAGCTACCTCAGAGGATGCTAGACTCACATTTAAATCTACATTACTTAAAACTAATTAGAGAGAATGTCTGACCTATTAAGACTTAATGAATTTACAAAAACAGTTCAAAGATTGAGGCACCAATATACAATCATCCAGTTTCAAACACCTAGGTACTACCAACTTCTTAAAGTCATAATGATGTATTTTATTTCATGTTGATTTTATAGTACTTTTCAAACATCATTAGTGAATAATTAGTGCTAGAGAGATAAAGCTAGACATGCTACTCAGACTTCAGAAATGCCTACTCTCAAAACAATCCCTTTATCTGAAGTAAAACTCAGTGTCAGAAAATGTTGACTGAACACAGTGTAACTGCATTTGAAAAGTATTTACTACTTATCAGTGCATTTACCAACAGCTTTACTAATAACTATACTGTCTAAGGGACCTCACTATGTAACAGATGAAGATATCGGAGCCAGTATCACGCTTTTTGTGGTAAAAAAAATTTCCTAACTACTGAGTAATGTAACACATTTTCAAACAGTAAGTATATTTTGTTCATTAACAACCTTACTTGCTTGCCTCCTAGAAGAAAGATTTTAAAGGAAGTTGGTATCCTTCATGTAGAAATTGAATTGCCTCTTCATGTTAATTTTGCACAGGTATACTGGGAGAACCCCAGAAGTATTTCACTCAATCACAATCTTAGAAAAATAAAAGCTTCCTTCAGTGCCCAAACACACTCCTATGACTTCCTGAATTCAGTATCGATAGTGTGGAGAATTCATTTCATACCAAGCACTATACCTGCACTGAACAACACACTCCATTTTGAAAAGAGAACAGGTTCTGTTTTCTGATCTCTAACGTTCAAGTTGGTTGGGGAGTGTCATGGTGGGATGATAACTGGCAGCACTGCTCCCTGAAAACTCCTGCCTGAAGTGACAGCACCTATGGACAATGGGAACAGTTGAAAATTAGACCTTTGCCTGTTTCACTCGTTTTTGCTAGGGTCCACATTCATAAAATGCATCAGAAACAAAATAAAGAAAGGCACCATTGCCACTCCTCCAAAACACGCAAATGCTAAAAAGGTGGAGTATCAAGCCAAACACTTGCAGCAAGGGGTTTAAACAGAAAAAAAAAAAAAAAAAAAAAAAAAAAAAGGCATGTAATTCTGCATCAAGCAGCCTTGTTTGTCTTTAGCACAGACCACAGAAGAGGAAATCGGTTGCATAAATATGTATTTCATGGTTTTGGAAAGAAGCTGCGTGCAGGAGAGAAGATTAGGATTCCACTGTACATCCAAAAAGCTCAAGAGTAACTGGAATAAAAAAGCTGAAGCAAAGAAACGTGTACATTGTATACTGACTTCTGTATCCTGCACTATCTATGAGAAAGTAGCTGTTTTCACAGATGTTTGAACAGCTGAAAATTACAAAAAACATCGCGCACCTCAAAAACCTAAATACTGTACACCTAGAACTCTCAGGTGGTCAAAGCTGTTGGAAACACACACTTACTATATAAGAAACTCATAGAGGACCTTCACGTCCCTGGCACACTGGCAAAACTACAGCATGTAATCATATTTCTGTGAAAGGTACACTCAGAAGCAATCCAGAGAGACCAAGTAAGGTTGTTACAACCTAGCACGGGAAGCTTAAGACCATAGAGATCTAATGTGTCAGGATCTCAACCTGGCAAGTCCAGCTTCAGAAGCCTCAGCTGAACAAGGCTTCTCATTCAAATATAAAAAAAATGAAGGCCAGTGCTGTTTCATGGGACAAAGATAATTTAAAAAAAATATATAATTTT
>KL284879.1:6262-24698 GCA_000699545.1 Podiceps cristatus | reverse complement strand
CTGTCCTGCTGACAAAGCACACTGGAGTTCAACTTCTGAAAAAGAAGCTCCAGTCTGCCTCCTGGTCCTGCGGAGCTTGGTCTGGCCTTGGTCACAAGGGAGGTAACTTTATTTTTGGCTGGCTGTCTTCATGCAAGGATGGTTCCTAATCTTATGTCAGAGTAATATCCTCCATCTAAATCATTCTTTTCTGCCTGGGTACTTGTTGGGAGAGTCTGTGTTCCAGCTACCTGCTTGGTTTCTATATATTGCTTGGAATCACAGTCCCTATGGGAAGAATCTTACCACACAGGGAAGCGTCAGGTGACAGAGGTGGCCCCTGAGAATCTGACTTTTTGATGTTTGCAGTGAAACTGCTTGCTCTAATCCAGAAGGGAGTGTGTTGCAACAAGAATCACATTCTGAAATGATTACAAAATGGAGTCCACAAATTAAAGATGACATTTGCATCTTGATGCAGCGCTGTCTTTCAGGAACTAGAAATGGATTGCATGCATGGGAAATCTGGATGAGGAGGGTTGCAACTTTCCCACCTACTTTTTTTGGTGTGCAATTTTTGCTTTTACTGCAGATGCTAGGAGTAAGATTAGATAAGACATGGTAAATTCCACCTTCTGTAAAGGTGGCCTCTAGTTTTATTGTTCTTCTGGGACTCGAACTGGGTCTCCACTGCTGCCAGGAGGAGTGGGGACTTGCTATGAATGCTCTGTTCTTCCTCCAGTGACCCTCTTATTGTTACTGCAAGGCAGGAGATTTCCTGCTCCACCCTACTGGGGTTTAATTGCTGACACTCCAATGATTTGGTGGTGTTTTTTTTTTTTTTTTAGCTGTCTTGTAGGTGCACAATGTAAAGGCAGATTTCCTACTCAGTGTAACTGGTAAATAGAATTAGGGAGCCTGCTGTGCTAATTTCTTGTTCGTTTCCTTCCTAGCTATCTTGAGATACAAATCAAAGTGAGCACAAGGTTAATTTCTTGTGAGAAGAAATTAGGCATTTCCTGGATTGGGCAAAACAAGCAACCCTGCCACTACAGCTCAAGACTGAAAATGCCTTAGCTGTGAGACCCCAATTCCTGGAAAGAGATCGTCCCTATTATATAGGCCAACTAGGGGTAACCGTGAAGGGCCTGACAGTTCCTGCAAAAGTTTCCTTACCAAGAGTGATGGAGCACTGGAAGGAGGAGGAAGGATCTTTGGGGATAAGCGGTATCTAGGCAAGAAAAGGAAAGAGATAAATACATATTTTCCCTTGGTGTGGGGTAAGAGGAGTAAGGAGTTGTTTAAATAGGGAGCAGTTATTTTATGAACAATATCAGTGTTCTCACTGCATCTTCCTGAAAAAAGAAGAGGAATGGGATCTTACACAGCATTTATGAAGAGCCATGAATAGTATGACAGCATTTGTGTTACCTCTTAGATGTAGTTTAGAAGGAGTCACTACAGAAGCGTTCCATGACATCTGACAAGAGTGTTTAAGAAAGATGTGTACTTGCTTGGAGACTGCCTTTAGATGCTCGTGGAGCCTTAGGGTGGTATGTAGTGAGACCTCTGTCTCTCAAACCCTTCCCTGTGTTATGAATCTGGTAGAACTGAAGCTCTGCTCATCTGCAAGCGTATTTGGATTTCAGAAACTAAGCGATGTCAAAGCTAACTGTTCCAGTGGATAACTGCAGGAGCTTTTGATGTTCCCCTTTTGCAAAGCTTTCCAGGCTTTCTCTTATTTGCACTGTAGAAGGGCAGCACTCTGCTCCCTCAGTCTGATTACGGTGGGAGGGATGCAGAGGGTGACAGGGAGGGCATGTGTTCCTGTCTTGTTTGTTTTTCCCTGTGGTCCTGCCTTGGCTCTCAAACCTTTCAGTAGCTGAACCTCCTGGTTTCTCTCTGAAATGTCTTCCTTTCCTAGCCTGGTGTAGTAGGGGTCCTAACAGAAACCACCCCCCAAAAAAACCCCAAAACCCAAACCAAACAAAAAACAGCCAACCAAAAAACCACCCCCCCAAAAAAACCCAAAACAAGCAACCCCCCAAACCAAAACAAACACCCCCCCAAACCCCACCACCTCCCCCCAAAAAAACCCAAACAAATCAAAACCAAACCCCCACAAAGCCCCCACAACAACAACAAATCAGATATATATTCTGTTTTGGTGCTTCTGAAGAGGGAGGGAATGGATGGGTAAGGGGCCTGGGACAGTATAAGGCTTTCGTCAGTAGTGGTCTGTCAGAGCTATATATTCTCTTGCAGAAAATACAGATATGAATTGGATTTTAACTTTGAATTTTCTTGTCTATGTAGACAAACTGGGGTGACGTGCATCACCAGGAACTGTGATTCAGGGAGCTGTTTAATTGCTGGCTTTGTTTGAGGTGTTGTGGAGTGCAATGGGTATACCCTGTTTTATCCTGGAATTAGTATTTCTGTAGTATGCAGACAGCTCTTCTGAAATGTATCTTGCAAATGGACCCTCTTCTCCCTGGGGTGGGTGTATTCAGAGAAGGAGGCTGCTGAAATGCCTTGCCTGGGGCCTTGCAGCTAGCGAGGAACATGATTGGGAGCAGAGCTCTGAACACCTTGTCACTCTTACTCTGGCTGCTCAGGTGCTGTTCAGAAGACATTCAGTTTTGCCTGTTCTTCCCTGTGAATGTGTAATCCTTTTGCCCCAATCTGCTCAATGCAGTCCGTTCTGCAGAGGCATGGCAGCCACCTCGCTAGTGCTCCGCAGCCAAACGGGACAGTAGTTTCTTCTGACAGTGCTGTATATGGCTATTTTCACCTCTTGATTCTGCATCCTGTGCCAGGATTGCATGAGTTTACTGGTTGATAAATTAATAGATTTGCTGTTCTTCCCTGTTTTAGCAAACTTCTAAAACGGGTATTGCCATTTTGTCTCTCAAAATTCCCCACTCCAAAAAATAATTTTTAAAAAAATTGCATGTAGAGTTACCCCAGTTTGTCTTCCGTGATGGACTAGTGTAGTGGAATGTGGAACTGGATGGGCAGAAGGGCAAACACTTCTTCGGGGATGGCTATCATCTTTCATTCTGCCACCTCTAGTTGTTTTCAGCCTTCTCAAGTAGCACTAAGCCAGAGCTGGCATTTTACCAGTTATTGTTGAAAGCAGCAAACCAGGGAATACAGTTCTGTATTTAGTGTCTCTGGGGGAACATGGTCTTTTTTGAGTTCATATTAGGAAGGGTTTCCTTTGCAGTTCCGTGCTGGAAGTTCATTTTAAATACAAACTTGAATTCTACCAAAGCAGGTGGTGTGGGCACCCCGCTTGTCAAAGAAAGCTTTGTCCCAGCCAGTGGCATGTAGAAACCTGTTATCAACCCTGCAGTCCCCCAGGACTTGTTGGGACGGTCTGTACAAACGGTACATTATGGGTTGGGGAAGCATGATTGAATTTTTGTTGTTCTTCCTTTACAATTGAATTTGTGGGAGTTTCAAAATGACTGAAAGGTTAGGGCTTGTCCTACTCCTGAACTTTGCTTGCAAGTATGATGTGATATTAGTGCTTTTTCACGGTTGCTAGAACAAGTGACAATGACTTCATGTCCTTTGCTTGTGTTGCCTGTCAGATAGGGGAATTTTGTGAGCTCAGTTATCCATGGATCAGTCAGGCTTCCGGGCTTTCTATGGCTTGTTGAAGAATGTTCTTGAAGTTTCATCTGGAAGTCTGAAGGACAGAACAAACACTGCTATAAGGCTTCTGCTTCCCAGAACCTTTTGATTTCCTTTGTGACACTTAAATCCCAGCTGAGATCAACTCTAGGTGGGAGTGATTGGTTGAGGAAATGAACTCTTCTTTTAAATGTTTCCCCCTTCCTCTGCTTCTGAAATAAATAAGACACAGAGCCGCTGTTAGAGGATTTCAGTACTGAATCTATTGGATGGCAAGTAACTAACTGATCTTTCCCTGGAGAATTAATGCAAAGCGGGGAAGCCAAAACTCCTTATGTGGAAGGAAAAGTCATGATATCAGGCAACTCTGTTCCATTTTCCAGATTGCTTTATTGATGTGATGTTGAGTTGCATCAATGAAGTTGTTCTAGGAAACAACAGTGTTTCATGTAAATCCTCTTCCTTGCTCCTGCAGTTTGAGAACCACCAAATGCAGTAGCATTATTTTCTAGCTCAGTAAAAACGGTAACAAACTCATGACAACAATACTATGTGTGTGGATTTCCTCTCCAACAGTGCTGGCAAATTCCTTCATCCCTGAAATAAAATCCCTAGATAAAACAGTAAGCTTCCAAATAAATACTGGTCTGGCAGGCTAGTTTAAGTGTGAATGTCTTGGCCCACAGACTGCTAATGATAAGTACCAGTTCTGATGTTTTGTGACAATTCATCTGTCAGGAAAGACAGCAACAAACTAACTTCATGGTCTCAGTTGGTAGTAAATTGCTCACAGTAATGTATATCAGTATACTATTCTCACTCATTTGTCTCAAAGTGACTTGAAACTGGGCCTCAACTAATTCCAGTCTTGCTGTGCCAGTACTTAACATGAGTTTTCTGATGCCCTCTTGAAAAGTGGAACAAAACAGTTCAAGCTAGTAATGCCTGCTTCTGGTTTCCTTTCAGGTGAATCATGATTCCAGTCACTGAATTGCGCTACTTTGCTGACACTCAGCCAGCTTACCGCATCCTGAAGCCATGGTGGGACGTCTTCACGGACTACATTTCCATAGTGATGCTGATGATTGCAGTGTTTGGGGGGACGCTTCAGGTCACCCAGGACAAAATGATTTGTTTGCCCTGTAAATGGGTTACCAAAGACTCTTGCAATGACTCAGTCAGAGGTTGGACAGCTGCAACCCCCGAGCGTACCTACTATAATTCTAGTCTTGTTCCCTCTACTGATACAGGCCCTACGGGGATCCGATATGATTTGGACCGGCACCAGTATAACTATGTGGATGCGGTGTGTTATGAAAACCGTCTTCACTGGTTTGCCAAGTATTTTCCTTATCTGGTGCTGCTACATACTCTTATCTTCCTGGCTTGTAGCAACTTTTGGTTCAAATTCCCAAGGACCAGCTCCAAGCTGGAGCATTTTGTGTCTATTTTGCTTAAGTGTTTTGACTCTCCATGGACAACAAGGGCACTATCTGAGACAGTGGTGGAAGAGAGCGATACGAAGCCAGCATTTGGGAAAATGAATGGCTCCATGGACAAGAAATCCTCCACAGTCAGTGAGGATGTGGAAGCCACTGTTCCCATGCTGCAAAGAACAAAGTCTCGAATTGAGCAAGGGATTGTGGATCGGTCTGAGACTGGTGTCTTGGACAAAAAGGAAGGTGAACAGGCCAAAGCACTCTTTGAGAAAGTGAAAAAGTTCCGCACACATGTGGAAGAGGGAGATATTGTTTATCGACTGTACATGAGACAGACCATCATCAAAGTAATCAAGTTCATTCTGATCATCTGCTATACTGTTTACTATGTCAACAACATAACATTTGATGTCGACTGTAAAGTGGACATTGAGAGCTTGACTGGCTATAGGATGTACCGCTGTGCTCATCCTTTGGCCACACTCTTCAAAATCTTGGCGTCTTTCTACATCAGTTTGGTGATATTCTATGGCTTGATATGCGTCTACACGCTCTGGTGGATGCTGAGGCGATCACTCAAGAAATACTCCTTTGAGTCCATCCGGGAGGAGAGCAGTTACAGTGATATTCCTGATGTGAAAAATGACTTTGCTTTTATGCTCCATCTGATTGATCAGTATGACCCCCTGTACTCCAAGCGCTTTGCTGTCTTTCTGTCAGAGGTGAGTGAGAACAAACTGCGGCAGCTGAACCTCAACAATGAGTGGACTTTGGAGAAGCTGCGCCAGAGGATCACTAAGAACTCCCAGGATAAGCTGGAATTGCATCTGTTCATGTTGAGTCGCATTCCTGACACAGTCTTTGACCTCATTGAGTTGGAAGTCTTGAAGCTGGAGCTTATTCCTGATGTCACTATTCCCCCAAGCATTGCTCAGCTCACCAGCCTTAAGGAACTGTGGCTCTACCACACAGCTGCCAAAATTGAGGCTCCAGCCCTTGCCTTCTTGAGAGAGAACTTGAAGTCTCTCCACATCAAGTTCACAGACATCAAGGAGATTCCTCTTTGGATTTATAGCCTGAAGACACTAGAGGAGCTTCATCTGACAGGGAATTTGAGTGCTGAAAACAACCGGTACATTGTGATAGATGGATTGAGGGAGCTGAAGAGGCTGAAGGTGTTACGGTTGAAGAGTAACCTCACCAAGCTGCCACAGGTGGTGACAGATGTTGGTGTGCATCTTCAGAAGCTTTCCATCAATAATGAGGGCACCAAACTTATTGTTCTCAACAGCCTTAAGAAAATGGTCAACTTGACAGAGCTTGAGCTGATCCGTTGTGACTTGGAACGCATTCCTCACTCTATCTTTAGCCTCCACAATCTGCAGGAGATAGACCTGAAGGACAATAACCTGAAGACCATTGAGGAAATCATCAGCTTCCAGCATTTACATCGTCTCACTTGCCTTAAATTGTGGTACAACCACATTGCCTATATCCCCATGCAAATAGGCAACCTAACCAATTTAGAGCGCCTCTACCTGAATCGTAACAAGATAGAAAAGATCCCTACTCAGCTCTTCTATTGCCGAAAACTTCGTTATTTGGATCTCAGCCACAACAACTTGACGTCCATACCACCAGATGTTGGACTACTTCAAAACCTGCAGAACCTAGCTGTGACAGCCAACAGGGTAAGTGAGCACAGAGCTGAGCATTCCCCTGTGAGTAACTCTGGCACTTCTGTTATCTGTGTGATTAAACATGCTACAGTGGTGTCTGAAATACTCCTGCACTGCCATTCTATGTAAATTTTCAAGCTTTTGTTTCTCTCTGAGACTTATCTAAGGCGAAACGTTGCAAATAACTCCAGGGGCAAGCCTTAGTTAGAACAGCCCTTGTCCTGTAGCATTTCCTCTCTTAACACTGAAACTGCTTACAAGTGGCAATTGGAGGCTCTTCAGAAATCCCGCCTGTCCGTGTTTTCTCTGCAGTTGGAAGCTTGTATTCTCTAGACTGACATCAGTTTGAGGCTCAAAATGGAGATCTGAGCAACTGTAGTCTTGATCTAGAACTATGCTCTTAAGCCTATGGACTTCAGCCACGTACATACACTATTGCAGCAACCATCTAGGGCAGGTATGTGTGTGTGGCTTCCAAATTTGCATACAGAACTTTGCATTTCCAGGGAATGCTCCATAGTTTGGCCCTGTAAGTGTGCTCTTTTTGTGAGATGTTGGATATGGACAGACTTATGAAAAATGGTTCTTTAGCTCTCGCTTTTAACATGCATTGTCTTGTTCCACAAAGGTGACTTTGGAGAGAGCAAGGCCATCTTCTGTAGTGTCCTTACTCAGGGCAGAGCGAGCTAAACCAGGTTTATCAGTTGGCAGTCAGTTAGATGTTAGTTACTGTGAACTGTGACAACTCCTTGGCTTTCAGAAGGGAGGAAATAGGATGGCACCTTGCTATGCTTTGGTGTGATGGCTGTGGCTTTTCTTGTGTAATACCAGATAGGTTAAGTCTAAGCCTTAACTGTCTAAGTGCAGGGCAGGTTAGAGGGGATGACAAGGTGTGCTTGCTGCCTGATTACAAGTTGTTTCTTGGTTTGTGTTGGAGGGCATTTATTTGCTTAAAGCAAACCGTACCCATATTTTTTCCTGAATCTTTGTTCTTGTCTGGGATTAAGGAGACTCCATTTGCCACATATCACAAAGATCAGTCTGTGACTGCACAGATTTCGCACTCAGCTGAATGTCTTGTTGAAGCTTTAATTCATTCTGTCTGCAAATTCCTGGGAGGCTCTTTTTCTCTTGGAGTTTATTACCACCTGAAGTTGCAAAAGGCTCTAACGTAACTACAAATTGCAGACAGATCTAATTAGTGGCTTCTGGGTTCTTCTGGGAACATGCAGAATTGTCCTGCAGCACTCCTAGTTTTCACTGTTGTATATCAATCTTTACTGTTATTGGCAAGTTGTATTCATGACTGAACACTGTCAAATTGCCTGTGAGAGGCAGATAGAGCAGCTCTAGTATGGTTTGATTTTTCACAGGGAAAACGCTCTCAAATCAAGTATCTAATTGCTAATGCAGTTCAGTGTTACACAGTGTTCCTAAAACTCCAGCCAGCGTTTTGAAGTTAGCGTCTGAAAGTTCAAGTCTGTGTTGTCTGCCGTTACTCCTCAGTGGCACGAGCAGCAGCCATTTGGCTATCCCAGTTCAGTAGCTGCTCGCTCACTTTTCCCAGCACTAACAGGCAGAGTGGCCGTGCATCCATTTGTATGGGTGGTTTAAGCTCTGGTGACTTCATGGTATGCACGCATCATTTCCTATGACGTTAAAACCCAAAATATTTTCTTGGGGCAAGTGATGCTGATTGGACAGTTTGAGGATGGCATTAAGGAAAGATGAGGGAGTCTTAAAGGTTCTTAAGTTACTGTTCAGAACTTGGATAATTCTGTACCATTTGTCTTCTCGCAACCTTCCTAGCACAGTTTCCCAAGGGTTAATCTCCAGTGTATCCTCTGCAGTCTTGGGGTGGAGCCTCTCTTGGATGAAAAGGATTTAGAGGCCGTTCCTTTTTGTGCTGCACAGTGTGGCACCACCCATTTCTCTGGGGGGGAAAAAAACCCAAAACACACTAATGCAACAGGAAGGCTGGAGCAGCCTTCCCTCTTCCCTCCAGCACGCTCTGAAGCAAACGGTGGTGAGGAGCCAGTGCAACAGCTAAGCTGTCTGTATGCTCTGCAGGTGCCTGGGCAAGGCCACAGTTGCGCTGGGGCTCTGTCAGCCTGGTTACTTAGAGTAAACAGTGACTAAGAAACACAAGGACTGGTGGGCTGGCATTTCCCAAGGCCAGGAATTACCTCAATGTCCTCTCTTAACTCAGCAGTCTTAGCAAATGGAGACCTCTGGAGTTGGCTGGTACTCGTGTACCATTCTGGGAAGCAGGCTGTATTATATAGCACATTGTTTCCTTCCTAAACCAATACTTGTCCCGAAAATAACACTATTATTTTCAAGAGTCTGTGTTCATTTGATTACATGTTGCTGTTTGTAAAACACTCAACAGTACCAGTAACAATGACTGAATTGAACTGTCTTTAATTGGTCTGGTCTTGGCTTGGCTTTTCCATGGATTCCATTTCATTCAGAACTGATTACAGTCTAATTTAGCCATGAATGATATCATGCATAATTTAAGTTTTAAAAAGGACACAGTTGCATTTAAAGGCAAATGACAGCCTCCAAGATCAGAGTTTGAATCAAGGGGAGAATACTGAATTGCTATGTTTAGTTCATAGCCTAGTGTTTGTTAAACCTTAGCCATATTGTTTTCCTAGAAGTTCTTTGGGAGGACTGGACTATTAAAATGCTTTAGTATAAATAAGCCTTATTAAATTAGTGACTCACGGATATGTGAAGGTAGTGATGGGAAAGGTAACAGCTGGTGGCTTCAGTTTTTAATTTTTTTGGTTGCATTCTGGCACTGTCAAAAAAAACCCAACCCACAAACATGTTGGAGCCTAGAAAGTCCTTGCAGAAGCCCTTCCATCGTTGGGCTTTTGAAATAATAGTTCCAGTTCTCAGGACCTGGAGATTGTACCCATGTAGCCTCTGCTTTTATTACAGCAAAACTAGGATTACTGACTAAAATCCAGTCTTTATGGTGTTTCCTATAATACCCACTGTGCACTGGCTACCTAAAACAAAGGGGCTTTGATACAGTGATGGTATAAGGGGTCTTTGGGATGGAAAGAAGCTAACACTGAAGGGAGTGTGTGACACAACAGGCCAGCTGTGAGGGGGTTTCTGGTCCTCTAATCCTGTCCTCGGTGATTTCTTCTGCTTTAGCCACCATCACAGACGATCTTTTGTAACTAATGCAATAGAGAGTCTGAAAGAGGAATCCATAAAGCATGGTGCAGTGCCTTTGGGAACAGTCCTTATAGTGGAAAGGAAGAGCTCGCTCAAGGGAGAAGTGGATGACTGAAAACAACTGCTCTGTAATCCTTAAAGTATTATGTGGCCTTGTCAAACTCTTATGAGCATGTGTCCTGTTTTCTGGTGCCTTTGCCTATGGTGTGTTGTGTTTGGTGGTTTTTTTTTTTTTTTTTTCAGATTGAGAGTCTCCCACCAGAGCTGTTCCAGTGCAGGAAGCTGAGAACCTTGAACCTGGGAAACAATGTGCTGCAGTCACTCCCCTCCCGAGTTGGAGAGCTGACAAATCTATCACAGATTGAGCTACGAGGGAACCGCTTGGAGTGCCTGCCAGTGGAGCTGGGAGAATGTCCTCTGCTGAAACGCAGTGGGCTTGTGGTAGAGGAGGACTTGTTCAACACACTGCCCTTGGAAGTCAAAGAGCGGCTGTGGAGGGCAGACAAAGAGCAAGCTTGAACCTTTGAAGAAAGAGAAAAGCCTCTGACCAACTAGAAGGAAACAAAAGGCCATTCCAGTCCCCTTTTCCCCAGATCCTCCCCTTTCTCCCCTTCAATCACTACCAGACTAGCCAAGGAGTCCCTGAACAAACATGACTTCTAAATGAGGCGGCTTCTTGCCTCGGGTGCAGGATGGGGGAAGCTTGGGATCAGGATGAGGATCAAGGCAGATTAGTCGGCCTCTGAGCAAGGGCCGGTGGGAGTAAGAGGTGTTGCTGTTCTTTGGGACAGGAAGTGGGGCGAGGACGGTGCTGGTGAGAAGAAATGACCTTTGAATGGAAGAGAAAATGAAATGTGGGGATTGCTGCATTGCTCCAAATGGGGCTTATACATGTCAGGGACCGAGAGTGTCCAGTGTCCTACAAGCAAAGATCAAGAGACTAGGAAACCTCTTGAACCTCCATCTCTGTGACACCTGGTACTGTTCCCTCTGACTTAGAGATTCAGTCTGTGAGGCCCCACAGTGGGGTGGGATAGGATACAGACAGCTGATTTTATCTAGATGCTGGCATTAGGATTTGGGGGATAAATTTATCTGAGACATCAGCTTGAATGCAGGATCTTTTTTTTACTAATTGTCTTTCCCCTTTTCATTCTACACCTTCTCTTCTGCCCCTGGAGAAGGAACCAAATCCCCCAAACTATCTGCTCGTCTAAGATTGCACTATTTTAACAGTTTCGAGTCACTCGTGTTGATGAGTAGGCCACATAGCATCTTTCTCCAGCCGATGTGCTGGAGGCACTAACTTGACATAATTCCAGAGCTTTAGCTTGTTCTGAAATGGATGGTTGTAGTGCAAGTGGGAGAAGATCTGGATAAAAAGCGGTCGGACTGTCTAATCTGCTCTGAGAAGCATTGAGTTGCTTCAGGATCTGGCTTTTAAAGTTTTTAAGCTACTTTTAAATTCCTGATATTTTGTCGCATATCAAATATGAACATACAAGTGGTCAGTATGTTGGGGTCTCTCCTGGGGTTGGTGGTGTTAGGAAAGGGGAACACTCAGGTTTCCTCTGTGCCTCTTGCCCCTCCCCTATTAAGTTGTTAGATGTTTTGCCAGTGGTTTTCATGAACACAGTCTACAGAGCTGCTTGATTGTTCTTTTCTGTTGTCCTCCTCGCTTTAACAGCTGTCAGTTCCTGTTACACCTTTTGATCTAAATAAGAGGTTAATGCTGATTGAACTTGGTGCTGGAGAAGAAACCTGTCCTCCTATTTCTTTCCCTTTTCATTTCCCTCAGCATTAAGGAGCAGTATGAGAATCCTCCGTGGACTGAGCTCTTCTAGATCTCTGTGACAGAGCCATCTTTACTGAAACAAGTCTGACCTGTTTGGTATGGTTTGACATAAAAAAAACAAAAAACAAAACAAAAAAACAAAACAACCTTCTGCACTGGCAGAGGTAGATAACTTGTAATAGCTACTGATAATCATGTCCTTAAGGTAAGGTGGGGTAATTAAGGTGTGCCTACAATACACCTTAAGTCTGCTCTTTTCCATCAGAAGGAAGAAGAGGCTCACGGACCTGCAGGTCCTAGTTGTAATACTCTGCGTCAGACCAACAGGTTGGCTCCAAGGTGGAGTGCTATAAGCTGAGGCACGAGAAGTTTGGAGGCCTCCCGTGGGTACAAAAAGGGGAAGCTGCAGCCATCTCCAAAGTGGTTCGTGGCAAGCTGCCAGTGAGTGCCCTGGCTTAGCAAATCGTGGCGATCCCTTGGATGTTGGGGCAGTAAGGCACAAGCTGGCTTTCTTCATCAGATGTAAGATATGAAATATATACACTAAACATGCTGAAACCATGAACAATGTTAACTGGGCTCTGGATTTGTTGATGTTCAGATGCTTAAATAAAGCTACATTAAAATCCAGGAGATCTGTTTATAAAACCGCTTTTAAGAAAGATGTAAATTCTGCCTCCCTTAGTCCATTCATTATGAAAGTTTAAAGAGTCCTGGGAATAATATAATTAAATCTCTTTATCTGGAAGGCAAGGTACTGTAAAAGCTGTTCTTGTTTCTAACAGGGTTAGTGCCTTGAAATTGTGTTAGAGTTGGGGCCACTGCTGAAAGGGCAGGGAAGTATTGATGCTGATTCTTCTTGGACTGTACTTGTTCTATTTGCACGAGCATTTTGGATCAACAGAGGACAGAAAATGCTAGGTGTGCTTAGTGCTTCTTAAGTAAAGCAGGAACAGCTTCGGACTTAGATACAGTAATGCTGTTTTCTGGTCAGTTCCTCCTGGTGGGTGTGGGGGCTGTTTGGATTGTGAAGGAAGCTTTTTTTTTTATTCCTTCCTTACTCTGTGCCAAAAGATAGTACTGGAGGATAATGGCTACTGAATAGAGGCTTGAACTCTGGTTTGTATTCAAGGTCTCTGGGTAACTGGTTTACAACAGATGGATTTTAGACTAGGCAGGACTGAAAGGGCAAAGCACCTCACGGGACTTTCACCTAGCTTACAGGAGCAGAGAGGTTTCTTCTGTATGTCTAGATCGTTGTAGATGAGTGCTTTGACTCTTGATGCTAGTTGTCTTAATTATACAAACTAAACTTTACACAGTTACATTAGAAGTTTCTATAAGCAGCTCCTGAAAATACGCTGCAGCGCTCCTAGAAGCTTGCAAGCCTCCTGAACTGCGTGTATCTCAGTGCTGAGTCCACAGGACAAGTGGACAATAGGCTATTCTGCTAGAAGTGAGAGACTCTAACTCCTGATCAAATAACAGAGCTATGCGCCTGCTGCTTGCTGAGTAGAGACTGCCCTATGCCTGAGGTTTACAAAGCAATTGTAAGGACAGGCCAGTATTGATCATGCATGAAAACACTAGCTTTTTGCTGCTCTTACAATATTCCAAGCTCAATTTTCAGTCATGGCTGCTAGGGCTTGAGATAACTTTGTGTGGCAAAACTGAGATAAGCACTCTGGTAACTTCTTGTACCAGAAACACAGGTGGCACAAAAATACATTGCCACTCCGGAAGACGGCAATATGTATTATTTACTCCTGATACATGCTTCTTGGTCTTCCCTCGACTAGGTACTGATTCCAGAGTATCAGTCTCGTATGATGAGATGGAAGAAGCTTTAAAACTTCAAGGACAGGGTTTAAACCGTGAGGTCCTGAACGTGTTTACTGTTCAGGACTGCTGCAAAACTCAACCCACCGCAGAGTGAGTCATCCACTTCCCATACGTGTCTGGGATGCTCAGCCTTTGAGGGATGAGCTTACATCAACAATCCTTCCTCATTTGGAAGTATTCAATCAGTGTGCATTATATTTTTTTCCTTTATGTTTCCATCAAACTAAAGTTTAGGAGTTTGATTTCTGACACTCATCTGTGCATTCAGAAAACAAGTTCAACTTAAGCAGACAATCAACAGTCTGGTCAGTGTCTTGTTCTTCTGACAGCTTTTTCAAAGCACTCTAGTAGTAGCAAACCAGATTATTTATTAGCTGCTAAACCGCACAACAACTGGAATTAAAACCAACTGTTTCCTTAATAGCACTTCTGAGCTGAATGAGTTCTTGGAGCCCCTGTAGATCACAAGCATGCTCTTCCCATGTTAGAACTGAAGGTTAGTAAAATGGAATTCTACCTTTCCTGCTAAATACCCCAAAAAGTAGTAAGTTGCAACTAATGATTTCAACCAACTGAAAGGCAAGGAATACCAAAACTATTAGATGTGTTAAATCTTGCTGTATCTCTGAAACTATGCACTGGAATGTTAACTGAAGTTGTTCTTTGTTTAAGATTGTTTTCTGATTTTATTATTTGGTCCCCAGTTAATTCAGCAGCCGCAATTAATCTACTCTGCCAGTCTGGTTAAAAAGTAGTTACAGGTATCATTCATGATGTGGTGGTCTTTGATGTTAATTGTCACTTCCTGATAATATCCTACCTCATTTTTTATTTTATTACCATTTATACACTCCATTTAGTTCACTTAATTTTAATTAAAGTAAGTTTTTGGTGTTCATTACCATAAATAGTATTAAGTGGTTTTCTGTTGCTGAACCACACTGAGGTCCTCCCCCCTCAAATAATTCTAGGAATTTTGAGAACAATAACACATCGTTTACAGAGGATGAGGCATATGGTAAAAAGTTTCAAATATTATCGATTCAACAGCTGTGATATTATTTCCTTCCCTTTTTCTACTTTGGAAAGGGACTTGCATGGTTTGGGTTCTTTTCATTTTTTGTTTTTTAATCCTCTTTCAGGGGAGAAGTAACCATTTTTTTTTTTGCCCCTCATTAATAGCTGTGCCTTCTCTAGAGATTCTTTAATGTAACTACTCCACAGAGACACTTGCTCCCTCAAGTGTATTTGTAATAGTCTCAGCCTGAAGCCAGCTGTTCCCTCCAATTCTTTTCCTTTCAACCATGGAGAGATTTCTTAACTTTTGGTTGACATCTCTCTGACAAACAATGTTGTCATATGCCATAAACAATAGATTCCTCTACTCTGAAATGTTACCTAAGGTAAGGCTGTGTGAATGCTAACTATTAAAGCTATTGCTTAAACTTTACTTTATTTTTTCACTGTTGCATTTTAAAATGAAAATTTTTCCTCCATTGTTTGGTCACACAATGGATCCTTTAGTTTTACTAAGCACGTGCCAAAACGGAGTGAGTTTTCTGTCCTACCTGCGTTCCAACAGTGCACGAAGCAGAACTGGAACTGGACCAAGAGTATTGTTTGACTCGGACCTTTCTCCCTCCATTCCTCCAGCTGCAGTGGTAGGTTAATATTCAACTGCTTCAGCGGTAGGAAATCCTCCAGAAATCTCATCTCCAAAATTCCTTTTCAAAAGTAGCTGTACTTCAGTTGCTGGACTCCAGTAGCATAGGTGAACTTTGTGTGAATTCACGCAAAGAAAGGCTTGATTTAGGATTTCTGGAATTAAGCTTCCCTTCCTCCGTCTCCTTTAAAGGAATTTTATGGAACAATGGGGGAAATTTTGCTAGAGGAGACTTAATGAGAAGGGGGCTAATGAGCCTGAGTCATCTTTTACAGCTGACAAATGTGTCCATTTAAGTAAGACACTACTCATGGCTTAGACATTGTTCACTCCCATTTTGTAAATGTACGAGCAGGGTTGTGGTTTGGCATCCGAGACCTGCAACTTGATGTAACATTTCAGAATCATGATATTCACTTTGTATGTGGGATTGTTTGGGCAGCTGATCAACAGCACCTCCACCTTCGGCACTGAAGGCTGCTATTGTTTTCTCTGAAAGACTTGTAAGACTGGACACTTTAACAGAATAAAAGTTTTAATTTTTAATTTGCATTTTCATTTTATGTCTGCTTTCTTTTAAGTCTTCTGTATGCAAAGGCACTTAGCTTTTGACAATCTCGCTTTTCAGAAGACAGATGTTAATAATTCCAGCTATTGTGTAGGATTATTTGGGTTTTTTTACTCATGACACGAGTCCTTGTGGATTATGTCATTCCTTTATGAATGAGCAAAAAGATGTACAGTGAAAGATGTTCTGTTCAGTGGCAAGCCTGGACTGCCTTATGTATTTCACCATCACTTTAACAGACAGCTGAAACAGCTTAAATTGCCAAATAGAAATACAAGACTGTTGGAGGATTGTCCTAAGCTCAGTTGGGTTTTCAAAATGCATATTGCTGTCTCCTTCCCTGGGATAGGGACGGAAGTCAGTGGAGAAAACTGCCTGTTGCCATAGAAATAGTGTCTTCAGCCAGCTACTGGTAACAAAGTGTGCGTGGGAAATGCGACTTTTCCAGCTGAAAATGGTGGCAAATAGCATCGTTCCTAATTGAGCATGTTCATGATGTGTTACAGGGAATTGGCCTGTAACTTTCGAAAGCGGGCTGAGTTTCTGTGCAGCTCACTTGCTGCAGAAAGGTATTTCTCTTGTGTTTTGCCTTCCCTTGCTCCCTTTGTCACTGTGGTCAATAGTCTTGGACATCGGCCCCACTTCAGTGGCAGAAAACAGGAGTGGGCTGTGAAACAGGTGAAAGGTGGTGGTGGTCTGTGGTGCTGCTTGTTGGCATTGATGAGTTGCAACAAAACGCTTAGCAGGCCTGAGCCAAGAAAGGAAAGGACAAAATACCTCTTGTCATCTAAGGCTCACTTGGACTGCGGCTCTTTTTGTCAAGGATTTAGCAGCTCTTTCAACAGCTGAGCAAAAAGAATGAAAGGTACCATCAAAGAAAACTGGTGCTTGCTGGATTCCTGTGGGCCTTTAATACAGTGATGAGGAGAGCCCAAGGGTAAAGAACTACTCTTTGTTGGAAAAAGACTTTCAATCCAAATAATTCCAATTTTTCTACATAGTTCACTGAAAAGCATAAAGATGCTGTAGAGGCAGCTGTAACTATATTTGGTTTATTGTGGTAAAATCCTCGAGCCCTACTGTACCACAAGCTTTTTACCTTACTGATTTTTGAAGAAAAATGCCCATCTTGGTTTTACCTGTTGATGACAATGAGAATTCTTTTGATGGAAAATTACTGCATTTCTGAGGCTTCTGATAACTTGAAAGAATTACCAATACAGGGAAAACAAAAATTCAAGTATCTATGCCATTTTAAATGCTAATATACTATTTAATACGATTTAAATACTCATTATTGTTATGATTGTTCCTGTGCTCCTTGTTTCTCATTAAATATTCTGGCCCTTGTTGCCGATCACATCGAAGACTTCAGGAGAGGTCACAAGCGATCTAGCTAAAATCTGTCCTCACCTAATAACCCCGGCAGCTCCACAGCAGCAGTTCTGGGGAGAGCGCTGAGCTGCTTCAACTGGCTCTGGAGAACTGGCAAGCTGGCTTGGCTCCAAGTGCTTTCAATAGGAACTCTTATTGAGGAGGAAATTAGGATAATCGTGCCAGTCAAAAAGGCATTTGAAACAGTTGTGCTTTGTCTGCTGCAGGGTTGTCCATGTTCCAGGTGTCACTTGCTCCTGTACCTTTTGTGCAGAGGTGGGCTGGGCTTTGGCAGCCTCCGATGGAGTTGGCCAGCAGCACAGTCGTCTTGCGGAGCTGGCAGGAGAAAATACTAATAGTCTGCAAAAGAGCCCTCGGAGGGGGAGGAAGGGAAGGAAAAGGGGGCCATTTCCCAGTTTTGTCCCAGTACTTTCTGCCTGCCTTTTTTAAACTTACTGGAAGAGAAGGTATTTTCAAAAGTGACATCCTTCTCTCTGACTTTTTTTGGGCATTATGTGGTGAGGGTGGTTTTCCTCTTGCTGAAAAGGTCTTTCTAAGCCTCAAAATAGGAGCATGTCTGGAGTGGCAAAGAACTGGAGGGCTCCTAAGGACAGACACTGCTGAATGCTCCCGTAACCAAGATGAGTTTCCCCTCCTGGTTTATGCAGTCAGTTATCTTCTGGTATTTGCCGTGTTGAGGGCTGCGATCTGCTGTTTGTATTGCTCAAAGCAGTCCAGAGAAGAGGAAAGCTGTGGTTTACTGTCATGTGTATGAACTGAAACAGTTGCTGAAGTCATCACGCGCGTGTAAGGTGGAGAGTGGAGAAGATGATGTGCTAAATTGCTGGGGGGGGAAGACTGGAATGAGAAGTCCGTGATGTTACAAAGGATGGAGGTAACACAGAGGGACCGAGGAGTGGCCTGGGAGTGTGGCAGAAGGTGTGTTTTTTCCAGCACTGCTGCCTCCTGGTCAGGTGGGTCTTCACAAGAGCGACTTAGAGGCAATAGCTGCAGCAGGGGTTTTCCCCTGGTTACGCATCTCCCTGACAAACATTTCTGTTGGTGACAGCCCATTAACAGGAAGGAGGAACAGCTTGATTATTTTTTTCGGTTTTGCAGCATTGGAGGCTGATTGTTTCTCCTCCATGGTTGTAGCCCAGCGATTAAAGTCCCTGGCAAAACTTAGCTTTTTCAGTTACCAAATTCATGTCCTCTTTTGTGCAGAGAAAAGCTTGAAAACAAGCTAAGTGCTGAAAA